>CAUYON010114931.1:0-11871 GCA_963573935.1 Arctocebus calabarensis | reverse complement strand
GGAGTTCCAACTTGCAGGTAGAGAATATATACAGTTTTATACAGCTTTATGCCTGGCAGGAGAGTGCCGTGGCACAGGGGAAGGAGGTCCGGTTTTTAGAGGGTCTCTCCCGTGGGTAGAGTGGGAGGACATCTGAACTCTGCTCGCTTGTTTGTATAGAGGTATGGAGTATACTGTGAGCTGTTCTCTTGGGGGAGGGGACTCCCATTCGCTTGGTGATGTGCTCTGTACCTTTTATTTGTATCCTTGAGGTCGCAGGTCGCTCCAGCAGGGTTGATGTGCTTTCCTCGACCTTGTCTCTTGGCTCAGCTCCAAACTGTTGGCTTTCTTGTTAAATTTCTATCCTTTAACTCTCCTTCTAGACGGGAGTGTCTGCAGGAAGCTGGCTACAGACCGCCATCTTCTCTAATATATATTTCAATTTCACATTGAATTAGTGGAGGAGAAAAGAAGAAAGAGTCCATAGGGGGTTTCAATAGATCTGATTTTGTTTTCAGTGCCTCAAAAGTGATGGGCTAAAAGTTATAAATAATATATAACTTTTATATATAAATAAATGTTTAAATTATATATAATAATATATTATATATAATATAATTTCTATAACAATAGAGTATGTTGCTTTATTGTAGGATACATATCAAGTCTTAGCCAGATATTTGCCAATAATGTGCATTCCAATCTTAATTTCACAATAACATTATTATTTAAGAAGATAGTATTTATTATTGAGAGTAAAGTGTTTTATCATTTGTAGATTTAAGTATCTCTTAGATACTATTGGGGCTCAGAAAACAGTACCTCCAAATAAAGGCCTCAGAGACAAAAAGTGTCCTTCCCTCCAGTCTTAGTCCATTCTCCCCTGAGGCTAGCCATAGAAACTAGAATCCCTCTTCCCCAAGGTGAGTCAGAAAAAGCAGCAATCTTTTTCCCCAAAGCCAGCCATATAACCTAAAAATATTACTCTTAACTTTCCCTTTGTTTTCTTGTGAAATTAATTCAGTCTACCTTGTGTGATTGTAGGTCATAAGACTCCCATTACAGAACGGACCCTGCTCAGTCCTGAGAAGGAAGAAATGCCTGCTCAGAGAGACCAGAAGAATTTGACAGAAAGGCCTTGTTGGGTTTCCCAATTCAGTCTGTTACCATGAGATCACACAATCTTTGCCCAATCATATTTATATGTGGCTGTCTCTACTTTGTTGAACCTAACCATAAAAATGGACATTTTACTTGTATCTTTAGTTTTTCATTCTGAAGAGTCCCATGTGTACACATTAATTAAATTTGAATGCCTTTTCTACAATTAGTTTACGTTTCACAGGTTGACTTTTAAACAAACTTTCAGAGGAAGAAGGGGAAGTTCCCTTAGCCCCTATAATATTAAAATTGATAGATATTGCATTTAATTACCTCATTATCTTGAAAAATTCAACACTAAACATATTTGTCTTACTTATATAGCTCTAAATTTTTATAATCTATTATAGAAACAGGAAAAATATATGTGAGTAAGCCACGATGCTAAGCAAGGATAGAAAATTCCTTGAGATATCACCTAACCACAGTAAGATTAACATATGTCAGGTGGTCCCAAAACTGCAGATGGTGATGTGGATGTGGAAAGAAGGGAACACTTTTACACTGCTGTTGGGATTGCAAATGAATACGGCCTCTCTGGAAAGAAGAATGGAGAATCCTAATGAACTGAAAGTAGATCATCCATTGGATCCTATAATCCTAATACTAGGTATCATCTAAAAGGACAAAAATCATTTAACACAAGGACATTTGCACCAGAATGTTTACTGTGGCTCAATTCATAATTTTCAAGTCGTGGAAGCAATCCAAATGCCCATCACCCCATGAATGGATCAACAAACTGTGATATATGTATACAAATGAATGCTATTCAGCCATTAAGGGTGGTGTCCGGTCCCATATGCTGGAAGCGGTGGGTTCAAACCCAGCCCTGGCCAAAACCTGCAAAAAAAAAAAAATACTATTCAGCCATTAAAAAAGATGGAAACTTCACATCTTTTACATTTGCCTGTTTGGATTTGAAATACATTCTTCTTAGTAAAGTATCATAAGAATGGAAAAATAATAAATAAATTCATAATATTAATACTTATAATAAAATAAATAATACATTAATAACACATGTATGTTATTAATACATATATTAATTATCATTGTAAAATAAATATCCAAGGAACCCCATACTAATATGAAATCAATATATAAATAATTATGTGCTCATATGAACAATGAAATACAAATATAGTCTGGTGTGGGGCAGAGGGATAAGGCAGTGGGGAGGGGGAGGAAAATTGGCAGAAGGAGAGAGGACATGTGTTACGATCTCATCCATAGTGCTCATTGCGAGGGTGTACGATATGCTCCCTGAGTGAGGGGCTCTTTTATAATTGCAAATTTACCCTGCATTAATCTATAATCTAAAAATTCGTACTTTCATGTTAATTTTATAAAGAAAACAAAACAAAATAATTCATCCCCTCCCCTGAAAAAAAATAGAAATAGAAATAGAAAAACCATCTGGATAAAAGAAGTAATATTTCCATTACATTTTTAAATTATTTCAATGAGAATTCTAAAGGTCTCACACTTAGAAAGAGCGTTGATGGTTGTACAAAAAAGAAAAAAAAAAAAGAACTTCACTGACAATCTAAATAAATATAAATCTCTTTATTAGTAAGCAAAATACTTTGTTACCCAGGGGTAATGCTAATCATTAAGTGCAAAGACTAACGAAAATGTCACTCTTTTCTCTTGTAAAAGGTCTGTACAAGTTTAGTAAAATGCCTTGTTAATTCCATAGAGACCAGTGACCATATATCTCTATATGTGTTATAAAATATATAAGACTACATAGAATAAACAACAAATATTGTATTGATCTATTTTCTATATACGGACAAACAAACACACTCCTAAGAATCTAACTGATCCAAAATAGTGACATTATTTTTCATGAAAATCTCTAGGCTAGACTTCCTTTTTTTTTCTGATTTCTTTTTCTTTTTAATGTTAGTGACTACCAGTGATATTCTTATTCTTACTTTTCCTGCACTCTTTCTTATCTTCTTGGGACACCTCAATTACTGTCATTTAGAAAAGCCAAATTATTCAAACAGATCTACAATCCCAGAACTCCTAGGGGAGGTATTCAATTCTGCATTTTTAACAAGCACCATAGTACCTCCTAGGATGATATTTTCAAAATGTCTATCAGAGATGCCAAATTCTGTATCAATATTTCTCACAAAATTTGCACTCACACATAGAGGTGATTTTGGGAATCCCTCAGCATTATCTCAGAAGGACAACAAATCCTCAATAAGTACCTATTATATCATTCCCTAAACAAAATCTGCCTTATGTTTTGTAAAGCAGATGTCAATAATAGCATTTCTATTCTCCCCAGAATAGAAACCTACAATTCATCCATGGCTTAGCCCTCCTCTCTCACATTTAATTAAGTGTCATTGATGTAAATGTTGAATATTTCTTGAATCAGTTCCACCAAGCAATCTCTACTTCCACCATCTCTTTCAAGACCCCTATGTATTTCAGTAGTTTTCTATTCTTCTTTCCCATCTGCCTTAGTTCTATTTCTTTTATATTTACTTTGATCATACCTACAAAAGTACTCACCTTAAAATTAAAGTTACTTGTATTTTATAATATCAATTCAAATCCCTTTTTTTCTCTCCTGTCCATAATAACAATTTTGAGGACCCATATCCACTCCTCTATGTAGTTATTACCTACCCTTAATCTCATTTAAAAAAATCAAGATTGTTCTTAATTCTTTGCAAAAGCCTAAAGGTAAGATTGAAAATTATTTTCTTCTCAATATTAGGCTAGTTGGAAATGTCCTCATCTGCTGCATTACTTTTCCTTAAACCTTGATAATTCTTATTCTTTAGGCTTTCAGATTCAGTTCTAATGACACTGCCTCCAAGAATCTTCCTTGAACTCTTCTCCAAGGATTTTAATTACCTTTATTCTTTGTACTTCCAAATATGCTATGGTTCCCATATGCACTTCCAAGTATCTGTTATCTCAATGACATGTGCATTGTTCTATATCCTCCATTGTTAGTGTGACTGACTCTCTGGTGTCCTGGTAGTCTGTGGCTTCACATATTCTAGCATATATTCATCTTTTAATCTTGAATGCTAGCAAAATACCTCCCTGTAAGTGGTTCTCCAGAAGTAAATATTCAATAAATGAAGTTGTGAGCCTTAACTCTATTGAAAATCATGATTTTGTATTGGCAAATTCATGTTTAGAAGCTCACCTATAATTTATTTTTAATTTCATGAGCTAAAAGAGGAAAGTAATCAGAAACTAAAGCATGTATAATTTATTTCTGACAGAAAACTAGTTGTATCTTTTCTTGAAAAGTCATATCTTCTCTTCTTAGTTTAATACATTTGGAATATTCTAGTTGATTATAACCTGAGAGTTTTTTTCCCCTATCTCTGTTTTAAGTCATCATTTAAAAATAGAAAAATCCTTTCAGAGGATTTAAAACATTTATTTTATGGTACTTATTCTGATAGTAATTAAATGTAAACAACAAAATTTACTTTTTATGAAATGAGTGTTTTGTTATAAGTTACTTAAATCATATTGTGTAAATGTGCCCTTTACCTGACAAAATGTCACTGGAACTGAATTATTGTTATAAAAAATAAGCATATCACTTTCACTTTAAGTGATCTTTGGGGGTGATGTTCTTAAAAAATTAATATAAAGTAATTTATCATACAATTACTATTTGTGTTAATTTACTTTGTTCTCTAAAATATTATAATATAGAGATTTAAAAACCTTTAAAATTATAAACATCATATAAATCCATTCTCATAATTAAAGTAGTAGCTTAACTCTAGCATTTGTGATATATATATACATATATAAGATTATAAGATGAATTGGCTTCTTTTTCTTTCTTTCTTTTTTTTGAGACAGAGTCTTACTTTGTCACCCCCTGTAGAGTGTGGTAATGTTATAGCTCACAGCAACCTCAAACTCTTGGTCTTAAGTGATCCTCTTGCCTCATCCTCCACAGTAGCTGGGACTATATGCGTCTGCTACAATGCCTGGCTATTTTTAGAGACAAGCCTCGCTCTGGCTCAGGCTGGTCTTCAACTCCTGAGATAAGGGGATTCCCCAGCCTCGGCCTCCCAGAGTGCTGGGATTACAGGCATGAGCCACCTTGCCCAGCCCCGACCTAGGTTCTTGAGAACAGCTATCTAAGTATATCTTAAGCACCCTCTTTTATATATCTCATGCAGTTAATAATGAATTTGGTGACAAGTGTTTGGGCTTTAGGCCTTGTTCTCCCACACACTGGTTGAATGAATTTTACAAGTTAGGGGTCTTTGTAAGATTGCAAGATTCATATCCACATCCATTAAACAGGGATGAAAATCATTACACGTACAGGCTTACTTTTAAAATCAAGTGAAATGATAATAAAGTACAAAGCAGTGCAGCGTATACGTTTTGCTATGACCTTTTTTATTGTAAAGTTCATAAATTCTTTATCATAAGTGAGATATTGTTTAGAAAGAATACATAAAAATTGAGATTTTTTTATATTGACTATAAGCAATTAGTTTCAACAAGCATCTTTTGAAAACAGAGATGGTGTGACAATAAACTCGTTGTACCACGATAAACTCAGTGACAAGTCAAACTGCAAGTTGTTGTATAAAATTACAGACGATGTGCTTTGCAGTAATCCTCTTTATAGCTTCAAAGAAAAACGATAATGTCAAGGTCTTGGGTGGCTCTGGGGCATTGATTGCCAAACTAAACCATTCTTCCAAATATTAGTAAACTAAGGATAGCAGGCGCCTGCAAGCTATTTTTCAGCCTAAAGGATTAGATTTGTCTCTTCGATGGGTCTGACATGTGATATAGATTTCCAATGGGTTGAGGTTTTTCCAGTTACAGGGTGACTTTCTAAGGGTTGCGGCTTTTTGAAGGTGGAGAATAGCTCCTATTGGGGGCGTGAAATTCAATATTTTGCATATGAATGCCTTCCTCTGTAAAGACTTCTCTTTTGAGTTTCTTCCCTGACAGCCTCTCAGATATTTAACTGTGTACCTAATCCATGGAAACATTTCGGATACATAATAAATGGGAAAGTTTCCATTCCTTCCGCACAGAACTGTTACCTCAATATTCTTGTAATAGTAATTGATAATATTTCAACAGCAGTTGCTGTGTGCCAAATCCTATCTAAGCACATAACGTATATTAATGCTTATCATCATCACAGCAACCATGTGAAGTAACTATTATTATCATCCTCATTACAATTGAGGAGACTAAGACATAGAAATTTTAAGTAATCTGTCCAGGTTCTCATGGCCAGCAAGTGACAGAGTGGGGATTAAAACCCAAGCGAGCTGTCTGATTCTGGAAACTGAGCCGAGACGAGTATCTTCTACTGCCACACAGGGTCTAATAAGACTTAAAAAGAAAGAAAAGAGGAAGTGATACAGCTTAAAATTTTCAGTTTTTTAAGTGTATTTTTCCATGTCTTTTCTTTTTCTTCTGAATTCAGAGGAAGAATAAATTAAATGATCCCTACCTATATATAGTTATGATTTTTGAGGTACTTATAATCTATAAATTTTATGAGGAATGCCTCTGCACTTGAATGATGTGGGTGTATGACGTGACCATCAAAATTCTTCCAAAAGAGCCCAAAGACAGCTCTACGCAAGGTGATAATCCAGGGAGTCTCTTCCCTGTATAACCACAGGGAAAGAACGTGAGAGTGTTTTCTGTTCCATATTCTATCCCACAGACTCTATGCAAAGAAATGGAGAGAAAATATTTATAATTAAGTCAAAATGATAAGATATTCAATCCAGTTTTGAAATTGAATTTCGACTTGTTTCTTTAACGATGTCACCATTATTTGTACAAATAACACCAAAGTGCATCTGCTATTAGTTTTGTGTGAGATTTTTTTTCCTTAGCACTGAGGTTCAGGGAATACCACTTAGGGGACAAAAGCAATTTTAAGGTTATCATATAAGTGACAAAGACATTAATCTGACAAGATATGCTCAAGAGACCCAAGATGCAGCTGTGGAATTCCTTTTGGCTCTCTCGCCCATAATTTCATGGAGCTTGGTATAATTAACACACTTCATGGGATTTAAGTAACATTTGTTGCTTCTCTATCAGAATGCAAATTTGAGAATGATATGGATCTGCACAGGAGACGGGAACAACTGTTCTTGAGGTAATAAGTTGTGTACTACTTCCCAATGCAGAAAGAGGTGACAGATACAGCATCGCTCAGGTTTTATTAGGGAGTTAACATATGTTTTATTGCAGCTACAAATGCTAAAACCAGATATGTCATAAAATTAACTAAAATTAAATGCTTTATTGTCGTTTTGGAATTCTTAGTCTTTATTTTCTTAAAATCCATATTAAATACTAGCGCCTGCTGTTCTCTGATGAGGGTATATGTAGGTAAATGGGAATACGACAGTACAAGTTTTCACTGGGTCAGCAGCTTCTATTTAGACAGGAAGAAATTATCTCAACAATAGGAAATAATTAGTGGTGGGAGAGTGTGTGTGTGCCCGTGTGCCTGAGTGTGTGTGTTCATTGAATAGGGACAAAACAGTCAAACTTTCTTATTGTGGGATTCATGTTCTTTAATAACTTGCAGTATTGAATATAAGTATTAATTATAGAAATGGTTTATTTTCCTGTTCTATCTTCATGTAAATGAAAGATATGTAACCCAAACTTCTCATATAAAGATGCGGTAGGCTGATTTATTTACCTTTTTTCCTAATTCTGAAACTTGCTTGAAAATAAAAAAAAAAGAATCCGGTAGGAAAAAATATTCTCTAGTGTAAGATAGATCTTTTGAAAGGACATTTTCATGTAGGAACATAATTCAAGGACTGCATTATATTTACTTAACATAAAATGGAATGCAAAAAATAAATGTATAAATGCATTGTCTTATATATGTACAATACATGTGTGCATTTATATACATATGATATGTGTAAATAGAGAGAAAGAATGCTGTATGTATTACCTAGCATTTCTGTTTTATTTTTAAGTTCTTTAGGCTCACTGTCTACAGTAATTCTACTGATCAGGGTTGTTCACATCTGCTGTTCTCTTTTCTAAAGCAAGAATAAGAAATCATATAAATCCAGAAACATTCTACAAATCAAATATTCCTTAATGTGCTTGGATTCGGCAGAATCCTGATCCAAGAGATGCTCCTGTGCTTTTATATGCATGAAACTATATTGAAGGCTCATTTATTCCACATGTCTCTTATTTTTATTTAACTACAGACAAATTATTTTAAGCTTTCAAGATCATTTTAGGGTACTACAGCAGTGCTTCTTTCTATTAATGGTACGTTTCAAAAATAAATTATGAGAAATATAGTGGCTAAGCTACTATGAACAGCAAACTGAATAAAATCAAAGTCTCATTATCATACCACATGAAAAGGAGCTAAGAGCCCCTAAGTAGAATTGGGGCTTTTGAATTCTAAACTTTACTCTATAGACTATATATCAAAGCATATTGAAAAGGAAAAATCTACTAGAAAGAATAAGAAATGAAGTCTATGTAGAAGTAAGCTTCCTTGCAAGTTGTCAAAGGGAAGTACGCCATTACTGAAGTAAGTAGAGTGGGAAGAAAAAAAGGAAAGGATCACATACAGTTCTACTCAAAGTGCAGAACTTACACAGAGAGAAGTTCGAACTAGCATGCCATCAATGCACTGCTTCCTTCATCGAGAATATCTTTCTAAACATAGGGAAATAAAGGTCTGGTAAATTACTGACATTTATGTGGTGCCATTAACTCTTTTAACAGCTCATAGGTTGCCAACAAAATCTGGGATGGGTAGCCAATCAACAAACATACTTTCACTAACTGCAAATATATATTAAGTTTCAAATGATTTAACTATGATGCTAAAACAAATATTTCTTGTAATTATGTGATTAAAATAAAGTATAAAATCTTAGAATTTAAGAGTGTAAGAAAATTTTAAATAATAAATGATTATTTAGTTATAATTTATGTATGTTTTCTTTGCAAATAGTCTTCTCTTTTATTACAGAAGTAGAATTGTTTCAAATAAACTCATTACACATAAACTCTGACAGCAAAAGCTGAACTCAGGATCAATTTTTCCAAAGTCATATGGAATGTATTTCTTCTATGATTTTTAATCCAATATTTTTTATGTGAATATTTCAGCTATTAGTTCTAGGTCGTTCCATATGAAATCACGCAGTGTCAAGCGCTTAGTGATAAGTAAGTGATATTTTTCTCAGATAAAATTCTGAGAAAATTCATTTTTATTGTGATGTGTTTCTTAAATCACACATATTAAGTGTTTATATTGTTATAACCTCTTGAAAATTATTCCTTCAATATTTACCAGCTGCCTTTTCCTTTACATAATTTTGCGTTTCCCAGACATTTATTTCCACATTTGTCTCTTGGATTGCCTACATCTAACCTGGGTTAGACCTTGGCTCAGGTTGCCACTTACCTTGTACCATTACACAAATTCCAGTTACATGTAAATTTTTAAGAATAAGTCTAAGTGGTCTGAAAAGGCAAGAATAGTGCATTGTTGACAATTGGCCCTTTCAATTTCGATGTGGAATTTTCCTGTAGTTATGCTATCCTCATCTTGTCTGCCTGATAACTCTTTTAAAAAGAATGTTACCTTGCAGATTAAATTTTTGAAAATTAAGTTGCTGTGTTTTAAGATGGATTAAAAGTTTGATGTTTAAAATATCAAGTAAATGATCCTGAAAAAGAAGGAAACAACTCTTATTGTAACGTGATCTCAGATTGATCCACTCTACAGACGTTCCAGGGTAGCATGTGTCTAGGCACCCATGGAGGTTAGTGATGAGCCTTCCTGCCCGCTCCCAATCTTTTTATTTTTATATAAGGGAATAAAGGGTATCTGGACATCTGTATCGCTTAGGAAAGATTGCATAGGCATGAGTGTACTTTAAACACAGTTTCTACATAAATATATTTTTAAAGAAGGGGTCTTAATTAATCACAGTGCTTATCAGTTAGATTTTTATGTGTGAATGTATCAAAGTCACAAATTGGTCTTAAATTGAGATGCCCACAGAAAGGGGGGAAAATTGTTGTTACACCCTAGTGTACATTTTATGCAACTGTGAGAAAGCAAAGTGTGTCACAATTTCTTCAAATTTCTGCAGCATAAAATGTTTAGTGCATTCAACTTCATCATGATCAGAAAAAGACACCCAGGACAGTCGCTAGCTCCTTTCACCCGTCCAACACCATTGATAGACAGTAACGGTCACTCATGAGACCAGTGAGAACCTCGGGGGGCACCGGCTGGTGAGTTGTTTGCTGACATTGTCTTTAATGGACACCAGAAAGAGTGAGGAATGGGAAGATGTAGGGACTCTCCAAAATTATATAGGATAGCATCAGAGAAAAACATATTACTGATTTCTACTGTATCTTTCCAGAGTCCCTGGTTGAGCAAATAAATGGTGCATCATTATAATATTGCTGGTAACAGCACATGAGATTGAAAGTGTCATACTTTGGGCTTCCTTTTGGTTCAACCTACATTTTATTGGTTCAAATGTGATTGGAGTAATATTATTACTCTGAAGCATAAATCATATAGATGTTATAATTGTAATTTGCTATTATCCCAGTGAAAATATAAATATCATGAATGTTTATAGTCTCCTATTATGTAAATGTAGGGGCAACATTCCATAATGAGACATTATTCTCAAATATTCTTAAGATATACATGATACATTACAGCCAGTATGAGAAAGCTCAAAACATGAATAAACTTTAAAAAAAGAAAGAAAAAGAAAAGCTCTGTTGTGTCTCCTGAGCAATACCCAAGCAATTATTAATAATGTGCTAAGTTAGCATAGTCTGTTGTTAAATTTCATTTTTAAAATGCTGATTCAATAGCACATTCATTTAATACTTGGTAGGTAGCAGGCTTTTAATACCTTTTCATAATAATATCCTCCTAATGGATAACACATAGGTCTTCCAATCTGCAATGAGCATAATACACATTTTTGGCTTTCATTTATTTTAATTAAAAATATTTTTGTTTTCCCCATAAACCCAAATGACAAATCTCTGACACATCAACTTATAGTAACAAAAATGTTCTCCCATAAGGGGAGTTGAGAACGTTTGTACAATTTCCTTTCTCTGTAACTCTCCTCACTCACAGGCTTCTGATTTCTAAAATTGCTACCCACCCTTCCAAAAGAACTACCCACTGTCAAAACTCAGTAATTATAGACCAACTAGTTTTTAATTATAAGGTACATTTGAATTCTGCTAAGCATGCTATTTGTTTAGTAGTCCTTAATCATAATTTCAGGACTCAGGGAATTAAATTTAATTTACTCTTTAAAGGTGAGAACAAGGTTTGGCGCTGTGGCTCAATGGGCTAAGGTGCCAGCCATGTATACCTGAGCTATTGGGTTTGAATCCAGCCTGGGCCCGCCAAACAACAACGATGGCTGCCACCAAAAAATGGCTGGGCATTGTGGTGGGTTTCTGTCCCAGCTACTTGGGAGGTGGAGGTAGGAAACTTGCTTGAGCCCAGGAATTGGAGTTTGCTGTGAGCTGTGTTGCCATGGCACTCTCTCCAGGGTGACAGCTTGAGGCTCTGTCTCAAAAAAAAAAAAAAAAAAAAAGGTGAGAACATGTTGCTCAACAGAAAAGTAAAACTTGAGCAGTGCCTGTGGCTCAAAGGAGCAGGGTGCCGGCCCC
>CAUYON010114928.1:0-27587 GCA_963573935.1 Arctocebus calabarensis | reverse complement strand
TGAGACAGAGCCTCAAGCTGTCACCCCTGGACAGAGTGCCGTGGCCTCACAGCTCACAGCAACCTCCAACTCCTGGGCTCAAGCGAGTCTCCTGCCTCCGCCTCCCAAGTAGCTGGGACTACAGGCGCCCGCCACAACGCCTGGCCATTTTTTGGTTGCAGCCGTCACATTGTTGTTTGGCGGGCCCAGGGGCTGGATTCGAACCCGCCAGCTCAGGTGTACGTGGCTGGTGCCTTAGCCCGTTGAGCCACAGGCGCCGAGCCCCCATTGTGTTTGTTGCTCTGACTTTTGACAAGAGGGTCATGCTGAGGTCCCGAGTTTCCTACATTAAACACTCACACGCATAACTTTTCAATTAACAAACGTGTGCTGCGCCCTAAAGCCACTCCTGGCCCCCCAGCCCACAGACACTAGTTTAGGTGCATGGCCCCACCTGCAGCTGCCAGGTCCCCTGGTGCTACGGAGGGCCCTCAAGTTACCCAGGAAGAGGCACTCTCATCACAGAGGAAAGGGTGAGCTCCCTAACGTGGGGTGTCCGTGCTGGGGTCTCCCCCACCCCTGCCTGCTCCCTCCTGCCTAGCCGTCTGGGAGTGTGAGTCTCTCCCGGTTTCATATCCCAGCGTCCTACCCATTTCAGAGTCATGTTCTGTTTGCTCCTTCTGCCGTAACAAATACCACAGGCTGAGTATCTTAACCAGCGAACGTTAACTCTCGTACTAGAGGGCCCATCGGATCAAGGTGTCTGGGGTCAGTTTCCTCGGAGGCCTCTCTCCTTGGCTTGTAGACGGCCCTCCTCTCCCTGTCCTCACTGGTCTTCCCAGTGTGTGTGCACCCTAATCTCTTTTTATTCTTTTTAGACATGGTCTTGATCTGTCACCCGGCTGGTGTGTAATGGTGTCATCATAGCTCACTGCAGCCTCAAACTCCTAGGCTCAAGCAATCCTCCCTCCCTGGCCTCTCAAAGTAGTGGGGTTTTAGGCATTAGCCATCTTGCTGGGCCCTAATCTCTTATGTGGACACCAGTCACTTTGGGTTAGGACTCACTCCTGTGACCGAATCACACCTTAATTACCACTTTATTTTTATCGATCAATTGATTCATTGCTTGTTTGTTTGTTTTGCAGTTTTGTCTGGGGCTGGGTTTGAACCTGCCACCCCCGGTATATGGGGCCAGCACCCTATTCCTTGAGCCACAGGCGCCGCCCAATTCATTGGGGGGGTTTTTGAGACAAGATTTTGGTCTGTGGCCCAGGCAGGAGCGCAATACTGTACTCATAGCTCACCGCAGCCTCAAGTGACTCAAGTGATTCTGCCTCAGTCTCCTGAGTAGCTGGGACTATGGGTGGCACTACCATGCCTGGCTAATTTTTCTATTTTTTTGTAAGAGGTGGGGGGTGTCTGTGTTGTTCAAGCTGGTCTCAAACTCCTGGACTCAAGCAATCCTCTTGCCTTGGCCTTCCAATGTGCTAGGTTTATAGGCTGGAGCCACTGTGCTCAGCCGTTACCCCATCTCTAAGAATAGCCACATTCTGAGGGTTTAATACTTCAACATATAAATTTGGAGGGGGATGTGGCAACACATAATTCAGCCCATAATAAGAGTCTCACTCAAATACCGCTTTACTCTCAATCATCCCCCGTCCTCATGCACTATAGCTTCTTTCTAACAGGGATTGCTTTGTCCTTTGATACTCATTTATTCACCAAAATATCACTAAGACTCCAGGGCTATACCATCTTTCTGAGTGCTGACACAGGTCACTGGGCCTTTTAAATTTTTGTTAATTTCATCAAAAAGAAAGTTTCTGAACACTCTCCACATGCTAGGTATTGATCCAGCTGCTATGCATAAATGCAAAGGTGAATCAGATTTGGTGCTTTTAGTTGTTTGGAGAATCAAGAAATTGGCACACACAGTTGTGCAAAAGAAGGCAGTAAACGTAAGCAAGACAGATAAAATCCTTGGAATTGAGAGGCACATCAAATCACTTTTGTCTTTGTGTAGTTGTGGGGAGGTGGTAGTTAGAGAAGGCTGCTAGGAAGAAATAACATTTAAACTGGGACTTGAAGGATGGATAAGCCTTGTGCATATAGTAGGTAGCCTTTTAAGTTTGTGTTCTTTAGCATAATGCATTAAAATTCATTATTTTGTGTGTCAGTATTTCCTTTTCCTTTTTTTAAGAGACAGGGTCTCAATCTTTTGCCCTGGCTGGAGTACAGTGATGCAATCGTAACTCAATGCAGCCTCATACTCCTAGGTTCAAGCAGTCCTCTTGCCTTAGCCTCCCAAGTAGCTGGGACTTCAGGCACATGCCACCATGCCCAGCTAATCAAAAATTTTTTGTGTGTGTGGGCATGGAGTCACACTATATTGCCCAGGTCGGTCTTGAATTCCTGGCCTCAAGTTATTCTCCCACCTCGGCCTCCCAAATTGCTGGGATTATAAACATGAGCCACTGTGGTAGTTTATTCTTTTTTATTGTTGAGTAGTGTCTGTTGTTGGGATGCACCACGGTTTATTTATCCACTCATTGTTGGAAGATATTTGGGTTGTTGCTGGGTTTTACTATTAATAATCAAGCTGCTGTGAATATTAGGTTGCAGATGTATGAATATAAATTTTTATTTCTCTTGGATGTATACTGAAGAGTGGGATTACTGAATTATATAAGTGCATGTTTAATTTTTTAAGGAACTATTTGGGCATGGTGATTCACACCTGCAACCCCAGCATTCTGGGAGGCCTAGGGAAGAGGATTGTTAGAGGGCAGAAATTTGAGACCAGCCTGGACGACATAGTGAGACAAGGGGCATAGTAGTGCATGCCTGTAGTCCCGTCTACTCAGGAGGTGGAGGCAGGACCACTTGAGATCAGGGGTTCAGTGACTCAAGCCTGGGTGACAGAGTAACAGGCTGTGTCAAAAAAAAAAAAAAGAAGCAGCTGCTGCTACACTACTTTGCAAGGTGACTATACCATTAGCAATGCATTAGAGTTCCAGTTGCTTCATATCCTTGATAGCACTTGACAGTTTTATTTTAAAAAATTTTTAGCCATTCTCATAGGTGTGTAGTAATCTCTCCCGTGGTTTCGATTTGCATTTTCTTTTTCTTCTTTACTTTTGTTAGAGATGGGGTCTTGCTGTCATGCCCAGGCTAGATGGAGTGCAGTGGCACGATCATAGCTCACTGTGGCCTCAAGTGATCCTCCTGCCTTGCTTGGCTCCTGGAGTAGCTGGGACTGCAGGCATGGGCCACCGTGCCCAGCACATCAATTTGTATCGTTTTAATGAATAATGATGTGGGGCATCTTTTTATGGGCTTATTTGCCATTTGAATGGTTTATTTAAATCTTTGGCCATTTTTTATTGAGTTGTGCATTTTGTTGTGATGATGAAGATTATTTGTTATTATTGAGTTTTGAGATCTCTTAATAAATTCAGGAACCAAGTCCTTTATCAGTTTTGTGTTTTGCAGCTACTTCCCTTCCAGCTGGTGGGTTGGCTTTTCATTTTTTTGACAATGTCTTTTGAAGAGTAGAAGTTTTAAATTTTGAAAGTGTCTAATTTACCACGATTTTTTGTGGTCATTTTATAGATCATACTTTTTGGTGTTATATCTAAGAAATTTTTGCCTAACTCAAGGTCACGAAGGTTTTCTCTTGTTTTCTTCAAGAAGTTTTCTAGTTTTAGGTTTTACCTTTACGTCTATAATCCATCTTTATCTGATAATTTGTTGTGCACCAGATACTGGGCCCATGGCTGTGGAACCAAAGCTGAGTGAGACAGAGTCCTTCACCCCAGTACTATCTGGGCTGGCGAGGTGGGGTGTAAGTCAGACAGAGACAACATTCGTCTGGGATAAGGAAAGCAGGCGAGCCCAGGTGCGCTCACTGAGGTGGGGAGGCAGGACTGTTCCCCTCCTAGAGAGGGGGTCATGAACTGAGTTTTACAGGATGGTAGGAGGTAGGTAGAAACCAGGAATCTGGGCTCAGAGTGGCCTTGGGGAGGCCCAGAAGTTGATGAAAGAACGGTGCATCTCCGGGGCTGCTGGTCTGTTTGCTGTTGCTGTCCTGGGGTTGGAGTGCTGGGCGGTTGTTAGGAGAGGGAAGAGGGGAGCAGGGCCCGTGTATGCCTTTTCCTAAAAGAAAAAGGAGGTGGAGGTATCATTCTGGTGTGGCTCCTGTCTTGTTCTTTGAAGGACAGGTGGAAACTGTCTTTCTTCATTCAAAGACATACATCTGGTATCATAAAGAGCCCACCCTTAGGGGGTAGCTGCAGAGCTGTTACGTAACTGTCTCCGCCCCACCCTGTGAACAGCTCACGTGCAGCAGTTGCTGTACTTAATGTTCCTCGCAGACTCACCCCTGAGGACTACGCAGGGGATGTGTAACGACGAGGTGATCCCAGCAGCAACCTGCAAAATTATCCCTCATATTTATGATTCTTGTATGTATTTAAAACACAATAAAATGATGCTGAGTAAAGATAGGGCATATTCCTGGCACTGAATTGAGTAACCCCGCAAAGCACAGCAGTTGCTTTCATTAGCCAGCTGGCACTACAGGAAAAGAGCTAAAGCCTGTGGGTTAGAAAAGAAAATTTCAGGAATGTGAGAACAAAAAAGAAATCAGCTGCGTTCAGTGATTTAACTTAATCTGGCCACAATAAGGAAACCCAGAGCCCATGGCACTCTGAGCAGTGGCGGCCCCCATGCACGTGTGAAGAGGTGGTCTCTCCCCTTCTACAGAGGGAGTGTCCACCGCAGCCCTGGGCTCCCAAGGTGGTAGTGCCGGCCTGACTCAGGGCCTGTCCAGAGGCAATCCCAGTTTTGCTCCTGTTATCCTCTACACCTACAGAAGCTCCACCAAAGTCCTGTATTCCCTCCTTTCTTCCCAGTGGTCCCAAGGACCAAAGTAAATCAGTATGCTCAGCCATCATGCCACTCCTCCCTTCTGTACTTGGCCAGGTTTTCCAGGATGGCTGATGCCATACTCCCTTGGCCATGAAGACCTCTGCACACCTCCCCACAGGTGTCTTCTGGGGCTGAACATGGGCACCCTCCCTGGCCTGCTGTCACCTGCACCACCACCCTGGGGTGAGGTGCCAGAGCACCAAGTCTTCAGGGAGACCCCCATTGGCATGATGTGGTGTTGGACCTTAGAATCTCTTGAGGAAATAGTTCTCTGTGTTGTCTGGATGGCCCTGTTCCTACCTGCCTCTCTCTCCCCCGGGCCAAGAGCTGCCCTGGGAGGCTCTTCAGTTCCTCAGACAGACAGACTGGGTACCTCCCCTGGTGGCTTCCTGAGATGTTGGGGCCACAGCACCCCATGTTGTTGGGATCCATTGAGACTCTGCTACTATGAATCCTCTTCAAGCTTTATCAAGCTTTTGTGACTTAGGGCTGCCTTTGAAGAATACATCATGTATAAAATCTGTTTCTTCCTGGGGCTGGGGGAAGACCTTTGTGAATATATCAGAAGCCGTCTGACTCTGGTGTCCCATCTCTGAGCACGGTGCAAGGAAGGAGCCAGAGCCATGCTTTTTTTCCTTATAGGCCACAATTATGTATTTTGCGAAGCTCAAAATTTGTTTTTGTTGCTAAGTTGGTTGTCTTCCCCCAAACACACACACACAGAGTCAGAAACTAGTGATGCTAGCTTAGGCATTTGTTAGGGGAGTCCCTCCCTCAGCATCTGGAGGGTGCCCTGCCTCTGATGGAAGGAACTGGTGCAGGTGAGCAGGTACCTTTCAGGGAGGAGAAGTGAAGGATTGAAGCACTGGAAGTATTGAAGGGAGCCACGTGAGGCGGTTCAGGCACGTGACTCCTGGACATCCCTGCTGGAAGGCTTGTTGCCGTGGTGACAGTGGAAGAGGTGCTGCAGTGGGGGAGTGGGTGGGATGCTTCTACTATGTCCTCACCTTCCTGAATTGTGAAGTCACGTTCTCAGCACGGGGCCTTGGAGAATTACCCTGGAAGGTTTCTCTTGTGGGTTCCGTTTGCAGCACAGCTATGATGCATCTCGCGGTGAGCGTGTGGCAGGTGTAGGCTGCCTCTCAGGAGTTTGCAGAGCTGTACTAGCTTCTTCTTCTTCTTTTTCTTTCTTTTTTTTTGCAGTTTTTGACCGGGGCTGGGTTTGAACCCACCATCGCTGTGCTGGCTTCTTCCTTGCTTATACCTTCCTTTGGTCCAACGGCCAGCTGAGAGAGGGCAATGGATGTGGGCCAGATCTGTCTGTCCGTGGGCAGGGCTTATCACGAAGGGTCCTTTATTTCATCTGTGCCCGGTAGTGCTGGGTGAGAGGATGTGTCCTCTAAGCCTGCCGGTGGGAGCACAGGGAGCTGCGGGGCGGGGCGGGGCGGGGCGCCTGCGGTCTGTGAATTGTTCCTGGAGGAAACAAAACAGAAAGAGGACAGGATGCCTGATGCCTTGGAAGTTGTGCCCCTCTCCCCACTGATTTAGGGGCTCCAGTTAGGAACAAAGAAGCAGAAAATGTGGGATAAAAGATAAGATATCCAGACTTGATACTTTAAATTAGCGATTTTCTAACTTAGTGACTACCATTAGCTCCCACTTTACAAAGCAGCTACTAGCAGAAAGTCATTTATCATATTTCTTTTAAGATGTGTGGTTAAATCTTCAACCCTAAAAATGTAAAGTTTTATTTACTGTTAACTGTGAAACTAGGATGTATACCAAAAATTTTAGAAATCATTCTTCAGAAGTCAATTCAGGAAATTAGATAAAGCAGTAGATGATTTTTAGAAATTTTAGTAACTGTTTCTGAAGCATGACTGTGAGTTAGTGAGATTAAGTTTTGTGATGCCAACGCTTCCACATGAGCAGTTAATAATGCCAGAAGACTCTGGATCCACGTCCATGGGGTTCTCATCTGAAAGCAGTTTGGGAACTTTTCCAGACTTAAGTCTTACAGGAAAAGGAATGTCTTCGCTTTCCAGTCCTGTATTGCGTCTCTGTTAACTCAGCACCTGCTTGGTGAGTGCCTGTCTGCCGGAACCTGTGTGCCTTTGCCGGTGTTCCCCAGCTGGTGGGCAGGGGCAGGGAGACACCCACATGGATGTCTTCAGTGAAAGGCAGAATTTAAATAATTCATTACACAATATCCCTTGAGCACCTACTGTGTGCCAGGAGCACCAAGGTAAACACAGGAAACAAGGACCGGCTGCCGTAGACCTTCCATGGTGGCAGAGGGAGACAGGTAATCCATGAAAGCTAATCAAGGACAGAGAAAAAGTGGCAGTGATGGTCTTAGTTTGGTGATAAAGGCCCTGAAGAAACACTGGGGACTGCGGGGTGGGGCGGGAGAGCTACTGTAGACAGTGGAGAGAACACACCTCCTAAGGGAAGTGCCCTGGAGCAGAAACGAAGAGGAAGGGGCCTCCCGGGAGGAGCTGGGGACTAGCCCAGCTTGTTCCAGGCCAAGTATAGTGAGGCGGGCAGTGCTGTGGGTTGGAGGGGGGAAGTGGGCAGGGCCAGACTGCCAAGGACCTGGGGGCCGTGACAAAGAACTTAGATTTTCATTCCTAATGCCATGAGAGGCTCTTGGAGGGGTCTGTGTAGGGAGTGATGTGCTCTGATTTGTGTGTGTGTGACAGAGTCTCAGTCTGTCGCCCTGGGTAGAGAGTCATGTCATCGTCATAGCTTCATAGCAACCTCAGTCTCTTGGGCTCAAGCCTCCTGAGTAGCTGGGACTACAGGTACCTGCCACTACACCTAGCTAGTTTTTCTATTTTTAGTAGAGACTGGGTCTTGCTCTTACTCAGACTGGTCTTGTAAGCTCAATTGATCCACCTGCCTCTGCCTCCCAGAGTGCTAGAATTACAGGCATGAGCCACTGCACCCAGCCTCAAATATATTTGTAAACTTTTACTTGTGATAACAAACCATAATAATAAATGAAATTTGCCCTGTTAAGCATTTTTAAGTGGCCAGTTCATGATTTGTGTTTTTCAGAGACCTCTGGCTGCCAAGAAGGCATTAACTGTATGGACCAAAGGGCCAAGGCAGAGGCAGAGGGGCGGGTCGGAGGTGCCGCTGCAGTCAGGGCCCAGGCAGGAGGCTCGGGGCAGACAGTGCCTGCAGACAGACGTGGTCCAGAAGAGAGCTAGAGTATTTCTAGAAGTTTAGAGTTAGGAGTATCAAGAGCCCCAAAGGGGGGGGATAGAACATTCACAAAGGGAGAGTCTCAGATGGATGAATGCCCCACGATGAGAACTGTGAGGCTCGTTGGAAGGGTGGAGAAGAGCCTGGTTTGGCCACTGCAGGGTGGGTGAGTGGTCAGCATGGCTTGGCCGAACTCAGGTAGGTAAGAAGTCACTTGAGTTGGTGGACACTATGGTCTGAATGTTGGTGTCCCCTCCAAATTCATCTGTTGAGACCTAAAACCTAAGGGGATTGTATTAAGAGGTGAGGCCTTTGGGAAGTAAATCTCAATAGGGCTCCACCCTTATGGATGAGATCAGTGCCTTACAGAAGGGGCTTGAGGGAGCGGCGTAGCCCCTGCTGACTGAGGTGCGGCAGGAAGGCTTTCTCTGTGAAGCAGAGCAAGCCCTCACCAGACACTGCATCTGCTGGAGCCTTGGTCATGGTCTTTCCAGCCTCCAGAACGGTGAGAATACATTGAGCCACAGAGTGTGGCTGCCGCGTCTGGTCGCCTTCCCCAGCACAGAGCTGCTGGAGGGGGCACAGAGTGGGGCTGTGGGGGGACAGGCAGGGATCCCAGGGTGAGCACCCAGTTCCCTAAGCCCGACTGACTCCAACACGAGCTTCCAAAATGAGTTCAAATCACTCCCCTCTAGGAAACCTTCCCCGGTGTGGGAGGGTCTCACAAGGGCTCCTCTCTGTCCACTCACCTAAGGCATTGGGTTATAGCAGCCTAAACTAAGACATTGGGGGGCGGGGAGCCAGGGTTAGGCTCACAGCCTGCAGTGGCACCGCCCGTGTCTGCCCCGGGTGTCAGCAAAGTCCCCGACAGTCATCGCTGCTGCTGTAAAGCCTGGATGACAGCACCTGCCTCCTGGGGTGGTCGGGAGCAAGAGAGACAAGCCATCTGGCACATAGTTAGGGTTTTGAGCAGGGGATGACTAGCCCCACCTGGATTTTTGGAATTCTGTCCTGAATATGTGGAAGGGATGAGCTCCGCACAGGTCTGAGCTGGACAGAAAGGCGGGGCTCCCATAGGGAACCTCACAGGCGCTTCATCTGCCAGTCTGGGCAGCAGTGAATTTGAGAAGTGAGACCTCCGGAGAAGTCCACCATGACTCTGAGGTTTGAGTGTGGGATAGCGAGAGAAAGGCAGTGCCAGTGATGGAAATGGGGAAGTCAGGGGGAAGTCAGGGGTGCAGCTGGTTATGCAGAGTCTGTTCTGTGCCCAGGCAGATGCCATGAGGCTGCCCAAAGAAGGGCTCATGGGTCAGCTGGGCAGGCAGGTGAGTGGATAGACAGAGAGGAGCCCTTGTGAGACCCTCCCACACCGGGGAAGGTTTCCTAGAGGGGAGTGATTTGAACTCATTTTGGAAGCTCGTGTTGGAGTCAGTCGGGCTATGGGAACCAGGTGCTCACCCTGGGCTCCCTGCCTGTCCCCCCACAGCCCCACTCTGGGCCCCTCCAGCAGCTCTGTGCTGGGGAAGGCTACCAGACGCGGCAGCCACACCCTGTGGCTCAAGATGCTGCAGCCTCTGGTTCCCTTTGATGCTGTGATTTTATTCTTAGTTGGTTACTCGGCAATAGACCCTTCTAAAATTATTGCTAAAGAAAGGGCTCTTGAAGTATTTTATTTCTGTCTTTTTCTACTGCCTTGGCTCATTCTTTCTTAATTCTTTGATGTGAAGCTACATCATAGGTAAGGATGTAAGTACTGATTAGTGGTCATTCAGCCCTTTGGGACACCAGCTTTTTGGGTCAACTTTGGAGACAGAAGGATGTCACAGACCAGTGATTCTGAGCTCTTAGTCTCAATATAGCTGCCAGATTACAGCCTCTCTTTTGAGTCTGGGTTTCATGTTTGGGACCTGCCTCAGCCTCTGTTTCTCGTTCCAGAATACATCCTGTTCCTTATGGGTCTCCGCCTTCTGGCAGCATTTCGAGGTTTCTGTAAGTTCTTACTCTCTGTCATTTGAGGTGGTGTGGTTAACGATGTACAAATGTTCTTTTCCATCTACTTTTTGTTTTACCATTTCTTGATTCTTGTTTTCTTCCAATGACTTCCACTGTTGGGATCACTAAATTTTAGTTGATAGTTTTCTTTTTTGTAATGAGGAAATAGAGAAAAGACTATCTTTAATTTCAGGTTAAAGTGAGGGTACAAAGAACCACGTCACAATATTTGAATTTGTTCCCTCTTGTATTTGTGTCCCGTTTGTAGTTTTTCTTTTTGTGCTATGTCAAAATGTTCCTTTATTTACCAGAAAGGAATCTAAGGCTATTGGGATGATTTTTTATCTCAAGACCATGGGAAATAATCAGTTTTGAAGCTTTTCCTGTGGCCGCCTGCTGAAGTCTGGGATTTCTTCAGCTGCTGAGGTTTTTCGTGTTAAACGGTTCCATGTTAGATGGGAAATCTAACAATACGCGTGGTGTGCTGGGCAGCCTGTGACGGGCACCGGGCTCTCATTCTTCCCTACAGCAGTCTCTCAACCGAGGCGCTGCTGGCATTTTAGGCCAGATACTTCTTGGTTGTGGGGCTGCCCTTTGTGTCATGGGATGTCTAGAGAAGCAGCTCTGGCCTCTACCAGTGACACCCCATGCTGTGACAATTGTATTTAACATTTTTACCATATGTCCCCTGGGGGCGTGTGCACACACTCACACACACACAGCTGAAGGAGAGGTCAGAAGCAGACTCAACCCATGTCCTGAAAAGCTCTAGCTTGGTATTTTTCGTATGTTGTTCACTTAGGGTCTGTTTCCTGCTGAGTCCCCTGGTAATTGAGCTATGTGCACATTCTTATTTTGCTAGTTCTCAGACTTGAATGCTTCAGTCTTCCGCTTCCTAGTGTTATTGTACTTGGGTCCAGCCCTGAATGCCCTCTCCCACTCTGAGACTTGCCGTTAATTTCTGATTGTCCAGAATGGTTTCCAGTTGCCTTTCTGCTTTCTGGCCTTAAGAGAGAAATAAAGCTGGCGGCCCGAGATAACCCCTCTACACGGGCTCTGAAGGTGGTGATTCAGCAGCAGAACAACATGTTTTGAGGGCCCTGCCTTTCCTTGCTGCCCAAACACCTAATTGTATTCCTTACATAGCTGTGCCCTGTTCCCTCCTGTCCTCCCTCCCTCCTTTCTTTTCTGCTTTATGCTGTCAATTTGTGAGCTACAGTTTAAATGTAAGTCTATTCTAGAGAGGAGAGAAGCTCGATATAAAAATGTTTGTCAAATCTAAAGAAAACATCCCTGGAGGCTCAGCTCCCGTAGCATAGTGGTTAGGGTGCCAGCCTCATACACTGAGGGTGGCTGGTTCGAACCCAGCCTGAGCCAGCTAAAAAAAAAAAAAAAAAATAGAAAAAAGTAAACTTCTGGGCGGCGCCTGTGGCTCAGTGGGTAGAGCGCCGGCCCCATATACTGAGGTTGGCAGGTTCGAACCTGGCCCCGGCCAAACTGCAACAAAAAATAGCCTGGCGTTGTGGCGGGCGCCTGTAGTCCCAGCTACTTGGGAGGCTGAGGCAAGAGAATCGCCTAAACCCAGGAGTTGGAGGTTGCTGTGAGCTGTGACGCCACGGCACTCTACCAAGGGCGATAAAGTAAGACTCTGTCTCAAAAAAAAAAAAAAAAAAGAAAAGAAAAAGAAAACATCCCTGGAAAGGCAGCCCCACACCCCACCGTTGCAGTGGGTTCCTAGGTTTAACTGGAATTCCTTAATCAGTTTGATCCTTTGTCATGTTTGGGAGGATTTTTAAGAAATCAGGGGATTGGTAATAGAAACATTTTTCTTTAACTCTCTTGTGGTTGGCCAGAGCCCATTTCTTTTTTGTCTTTTTTGACTCATTCATATCCATAAGAGAACGATTATTCGACCAGCATTCTTACCTTTCAGCAGCCTGGATTTGCTAAGGCTGGGACGATGCTGATCTACCTTCTGTGTGCCCAGGGCTTGATATACCTCTTCTCTTTTAATCTTGATGGTTTTGTGGAGACGGCATTTATAATTCTATCATACTGGGTGAAGATGTTAAGATCATCATGTTCAAAAAGCAAGCCAAGTGCCCAGTCAGCTGTGGAACTGGACTCAAACCAGGTCCACTTGGTCCACAAGCCCTTTCCCAAGAGAGCCCGACCGTTCCTGCTGTTGGGGCATGGGTTTCAGAGCCAGTTTAAACTCTGTGATTTGGGAAAGTCACTTAACATCCCTGCAACAAAGGCGGTTTTCCCATCTGTAAAATATCTGTTTTCTCAGGTTACTAAAATGGAAATACTATAAACTGGGTGGCTTAGAAACAAAATTTATTGCTCGCAGCTCTGGAGAGTGCTGGCAGGTTCCGTGTCTCTGGAGGCTCCGCGCCACCGGCGGCTTTTCCCAGAGTTCACTGGGGAGAGGGAAGGAGCCCCTTCGCCTTCTTTCACGTGGGTGCCGATCTGCTTATGAAGATCCTGCCCTCACGGGCTAATCATCTTCCAGATGTTCCGCCCTCTTAACATCCCCACATTGGGGATTAGGTTTCAACATACAGATTCTTGGGGGACATGAAGATTCAGACCATGGCAGGAGGTAATGTTTTCCTTGTTGGATTACACTGAGGATTTAACGAGGAGCCTGCAGAAAGCTAGAAGTGGGCCTGGGGAGCTACAGGGAGCAGGGAGCACAGCCACTGCTCAGTCTGAGCCCGCGGGGGCCCGTCCCTGCTCCCAGGAGCCGCGCCGGCCACTTTCCCTACTCTTCCTGCTGACAGGGAGTTGGACACCAATGATTTTGTTACTATATATTTTAAATTCTGAAAGAAGATGGGATTCGAAGGGAAGAATCTGGCTGGTGGATAGATACAAAGTGAAAGGTTTAGTCCACGAAAAACAATAGCAGGAGTGAAGAGGGAAGGACGCTCAGAAAAGGTGGTGTGGGAAACAAGCGGGGTCCAGGTGAGACAGGTTCTCTGGGTACATTCCCTTGGGATTATCTGATTGGCTTCAGAAGGTGCTGGGAGAATAAAGAGGCCTGAGTGAGCAAATGAAGTATCCCAGAGGAAGCTGCCTCTGAGCAAGGAACACGCCGTCCTTGAAAGATGGTCAGACGGTTGTTGGGTGCTGTGTCCAGAGGGTTGTCAGGTTTGGTGCCCGAGGTTAAGAGAGGGGTTTACTGGATCTTTGAATTCTAACTGAGAAGGCCTGGTGTCAGAACATCAGTAACGTTGGAGATGTGTTTCAGCACGCTGGTGTGCGGTTGTGCAGTTAGCCCAGTCAGAAGTCTCGTTGTAGGAACAGGATATTCTCTTTCTGCAGAGTGGGAAGTGCTCCTTCTCTGTGCCGGTGGCAGCGACCTCGGTACATGAGGTAGGGCTCTGTGGTGCCACTCACCAGGTTCAGGTAATGGAGACACATGTTTTTCTTCTGTGCTCTTCTGCAGAAGGATAGAGCCACAAGGACAGACATGCGGAGTGCGGCCAAGCCCTGGAGTCCAGCCACCAAAGCAGGGAGCCATGGCCTGGACCGTGTGCGGCCTCTCCCCGTGGCTTCTGCGGGCATGAGGAGTTCTAAATCTTCGACCTCCTTGGTTGTCGAGTCCCAACTCAGCAAGGTATGGACCTGAATGCGTGAGAGTGAGGGCTGGGCGCCCCAGGGCCCTGGGTCGGAAGGACTGAAGAGGGCAGTAAGCAGGGCAGTGTCTTCTCAGGATAGGGGAGAGGGTCCCAAGAGAGCCAGTGACCTGGACCCGAGCCTAAGGGAGTGGGGGCTGGGTGCTAGGGGGCTCTCTGGGGACCTGGAAAGTGTCCAGCATAGTAGTCAAGGGCCTCTGCCCTGAATTACATGGACAGTGTAGGCAGTTTTGCCCTAGCACCCCCATGGGCTCAAGTTCATCCATGACCCATCCAGCTGCCACCCTCCATCCTCCTCTTGCTTGGCCGGGCAGAAGTGTCAACACGCTGGTCCCGCCCTCCATCAGAGAATACCTTCTTCTCTCCTCTCCTTCTACCTCCTCCTCGTCCCCGCGGTCTCCAACATTAGGTGGGCCAGGGGCACGGTCCTTAAACTCTCTTCTTCTCTAGCTATTTCATTGTCTACATCAGAGGCTCTCACTACACACCTGATACCGCCTTTGCTACCCTGTGATGAAATTCACAGACAGTATTACCTACCTGCACGTATACTTTTGAAAATCAATATCCTAACTCTAATATAAAAAGGAAAATATTGATAACATGCACATGCCCTGCACAGTCATGCCAAACGACTAGGGTGCTCTTAGTGCACACAGAGGTGACAGCTGTCCCCCCATGAGGTGTCTGCAGGATCTTTGAAGATCGTATGCATGGTAGGACAGTTCTTTTTGCAAATTTGTCATGTAAATTATAGAACATCAAAATGTCCTTACCCATTAAACATCAGTAGCACATCCGATCATGGTGACAACCAAAACTGTGCCCTTGGATTCCCAACACACACCCTGAGGGACAGCACTGCCCTCATTGAGAAACACTGTTTTAGGTGACAGTGTCGGTTCACCTGGCTTTAAATACAATGCATGGGCGACGTTCAAATTTGCATCTCCAGCCACAATCCTCCAACTGCCTTTGCAACATTGCCCCTTGGATGTCTAAAAGGACCTCCAATGTAACATGTCCAAAATGGAATCTCAAGTCCTTCCTCTCCATCTCTCCCCACCCCCAAACCTGCTTCCCCTGAATCTTCCCACTTAAGTAAAGAGCAGCTCCATCCTTATAGTTACTTAGGATAGAGCCTGCAGCATCATCCTTGAAACCTCTTTTTCTGCTGTCTCAAAGTCTATCAGTGAAATGCCATCACTTCTCCCTTAAAAATGTGTGTCAACAACCAACTCCCACTGCCTCCCTGTGACTGTCCAGGACATGCACCCACCCTTCTGTGCCCTGGTCCTGTTCCTTTGAACACATGAGTGGTGTCACTTCTCTGCCTGCACCCCCCTCAGTGGCTATTCCTGTTCACTCAGAGGGAAAAGCAAAGTCCTCAGAACAGCTGATGATGCCCTAAGACCTGACCCCATTTGCTCTCAGATGTCCCTGTGCTCCCCTGTGCTCTGGCCATACCATCTCCAGGTAGCCGGTGACAACTGACCCTTTAACGTGCTGGGCACGCTCTTGCGGCAGTGTTTGTGTTTGGTGCTTCCTCTGCCTGCAGGGCCCCTTATCAGGGCTGCTCTCCTGATTCCTCTGTAGAAAGGGCCCTTGGCCTCCGCTTCCTCCTGCCCCACCTGTCTCCTTCTCAGCCTGTGTCACCGCTGCAGTACGTGTTTAGGGTCTGTCACCCTACAGTGGAAGGTGTGCCCCACGGGGCGGGGGCTGTCTGCTTTTGTGTTGTCCACAGCTCTGTCCCTAGTGCTTGGTAAAGCACTCAGTGTTTGCTCAGTGCCCAAGCACACCTGTTTTTCTGGGAGCGGCTCCAGGGACAGTGCCAGGTGGGGAGTTTGACTGGGGTGGTACACCTGTCAGTCAGCAACGCAGGTGTCCTAAGCAAGTTTAGGGGGAACAGGAACCTCCTGTGGACCAGAAGGGCAAAAGCTCACTTGAGCTTGATGTTCAGTATGAACTCAGACCGTGAAAGAGGGCCTCACAGTCCTTTTGACTTTTTGGACTTTAAGCAGGAGGCGTCAGAAAAGTGAGCACCTCTTGGGGACAGGACACAATTATAAGAGGGACTTTACCTAATAAATGCAAGCTGTGTAACCTGGTTCTTTGTACCCTCAGAGATTCCCCAACAATAAAAAAAAAAAAAAGAAAAGAAAAGGTTACCACAAAGATACCTGTCTCATGGCCGCCAAGCATTCATAGCAATGTTGCTTTCCAACCCTTCAGCATCACCTCTCCCTATTATAGTGACGAGAACTCACCAAGTGTCAGGTTGTTCACCCGCTGACAGGGAACGTGAGCTGGGTGGGCCATTGTGAGCCAGCCTAGTTGTGCTCCCGGATGCTGTGTGGTGGAACAAGGACTCGGAGGGGCAGCCTGAGGTGGGATCCTGGGCTGCTACCTTCCCTTGCCCAGCTGCAGGCAAGTTACGTGGCCTGGTTGTGCTCCCCGCCTTTGAGATGACGGTGATCCCTCCCTTGGGTGAAGTGTCCTGTGCATAATTCTGCTTCTTGTTCTGTTACCCTGGACTTGGTCATCATTTTCATTATTTTTGTTCTTATCTTTTAAGCTAATAGCACATTTTTGACTTTGCTACATTGGTATATTACACTGTGGTGACATCAGCCTTCAGTGCATCCATCACGGGAGCAACACACACTGTCCCCACCAAGCGACCTCCCATCATCTGCTCTCTACCGCCCTGGGTCTCCACTGTCCAGCCTTCCAATCTGCTTCCATGTGGGCATGTTATTAACTTCCACTTAGGAGTTAAGAACATGCGGTATTTGTCATTTTGTGTTTGAGTTGTTTCTTTGAGAAAATGGCCTCTGGTTCCGACCATGTTGCTACAGGTGACATCATTGCATTCTTTCTAAGGCTGGATAGTGTCCCATTATGTATATATACCATGGTGATTTATGAAAGCCTTTGTGACGGACACTTAGGTTGATTCTATATCTTTGCTATTATGAATAGGACTACCAAAAACAGAGGAAGTCTGACAATTAAGTTCGTGAACTTGCCACCATGGGCTTATGTTGACAGCACTGTACAGACAGCTCAGTGAGGTTTTATGACCTTGGTATACCAGGGTCACCAGCTGTTTGTATTGACGTGTAGTGGTGTCTTGCTGAGTGTTCATTATCGTTGTTGGATGTTTTTGTGTGCCCTTGTGACCATGTTGGAGCTTGAATTAGAGCAGTGAACAAACATTTGTAAATTTCTTGTTAAACTTAGCAAGAATGGATGTGAAATCAGGGAGGTTTAGTCCAAGTTTATGGGGATAATGCCATGAAGAAAACCTCACTATACAAATGGATCAAATGTTTTTCTGTGGGAAGAAAAAGCATCACGGATGAAGAAAAGTCAGGGTGGTAGTAACAAGCAGAACTGATGAAAAAACTGCAAAAATCTGTCAAATTATGTATTAAAATCATTAGCTGACTGTGAGAAGTATAGCAGACCAAGTAAACATTGATGGAAAAACAGTTAGGAAAATCTTCACTGAAAATCTTGGCCAACAATGCATCAGCTCACATAGCACTGATTGTGAGAGAGCTTTTAGCCAGTAAACGAAAAGCACCCTCCCTATTCACCTGATCTGGCCCCAGATGATTGTTTTCTTTACCTAAAGATAAAGGAAATATTGAAAGGAAGACATTTGATGACATTGACAACATCAAAGGTAATGTGGCAATAGCTTTAATGGCCATTCCAGAAAGAGTTCTGGAATTACATTGAAGGGAACTCAAAAAAGACCTTCCATTTGAAGCGGAAATCCCATTACTAGGCATTTATCTACCCAGAAGAAAAGCAATCATTTTATCATAAGGACATTTGCACTGGTTTGATTATCACAGCTCAATTTACAATCACCAAGATGTAGAAACAACCCAAATGCCCATCAACCTATGAATGGATTAATAAACTGTGGTATATGTACGCCATGGAATACAGCCATAAAAAAGGGGGAGACATTACATCTTTTGTATTAACCCTGATGGAGTTGAAACACATTGTTCTCAGTAAAGTGTCACAATAATGGAAAAGCAAATATCCAGTGTACTCAGTAATAATAGGAAGTCAGTTGACAATCTAATACATGCCCACATAGGAGAAAAACTCATTTCAATTCAAATTGGGGGTGGGTGGATGATGGGGGGAGGAGATTGGTGTACTCCCACTTAATGAGCATAATGTAAGGGTATATGGCATCCCTTTGGGGTGCAGGACACAACCACAACAGGAACCTTACCTGACAGATGCAAACATTGTAACTTAATCATTTGTACCTGCACATTAATCTGAAATTTTAAAAAGTAATAATTTAAAAAAATTGCTTTGAAGGGTGGACTAGGTCCCAAGGGGAGTAGTTTGAAGGTGACAATCGTGATGCTCAGCAATGAAGTATGTAGCACTTTTGTCTAGAGTGAGTGTGTGAACTTGTCAGGCCTCATCAGCGTAGTGTCCTTTTGATATAGTGATTTCTTTTCCTTTGGGTAGATACTCAGTAGTGGGATTCCTAGATCCTAAGTAGGGTAGTTCTATTCTTAGTTCTTTGAGAAATCGTCAGACTATTTTCCATAGAGGTTGTATTAACTTACTTTCCCATCAAAGGTATGTGAATATACATTCCCTTTTCTTCATATCCTCCTCAAAATCTGTTTTTTTGTCTTTTTAGTAATAGTCATTCTGATCGGTGTAAGATGATATCTCATTATAGTTTTAATTTGCTGTCACGCTGCTTAGTGACATTAAACATTTTCGCATAAGTGTTTTTTGGGCATTGGTCTTCTTTCGAAAACATTTTTTTTTTTTTTGAGCCAGAGTCTCAAGTTGTCGCCCTGGGTAGAATGCTGTGGCATCATAGCTCGCAGCAACCTCAGACTCCTGAGCTTAAGCGATTCTCTTGCCTCAGGCTCTCAAGTAGCTGGGACTATAGGCACCTGCCACAATGCCCGACTTTTTTTTGTTGTTGCATTTGTCATTGTTTAGCTAGCCCAGGCTGGGTTCAAACCCGCCAGCTGCAGTGTATGTGGCCAGCACCCAAACCACTGAGCTATGGGAACCACCCTTGAAAACATTTTTAACTCAATTTTTTAATGAATGGATATATTCCACAGTAACACATCATTAGAGCTTCTGGAATATATTGAAATATTTTCAAAAGCAGTATTTTAAAAAGGTCTAATGGGCTCAGCTCCTGTAGCTCAGTGGCTAGGGCGCCAGCCACATACAACGGACCTGGTGGGTTTGAACCCAGCCCGGGCCTGCCAAACAACAATGACAGCAACAAAAATAAAATAGTCAGGCGTTGCGGCAGGTGCCTGTAGTCCCAGCTACTTGGGAGGCTGAGGCAAGAGAATTGCTTAAGCCCAAGAGTTTGGGGTTGCAGCGAGCTGTGATGCCACGGCACTGTACTGAGGGTGACAAAGTGAGACTCCTTCTCAAAAAAAAAATCCAGAGAAAAAGAGGAAATACTGGTGGGCAGAAAAGCAAACAACTTCCTCCCCCAATATTTTACTATGAAAATTTGCACATATACAGGGAAGTTGAATTATACAACAAACACCCATATACCATCACCTAACATCTTATTATTTTTCTTTCCAGTAAATGAGCAGATAGGTTTTAACTGGTCAAAAATAGGAAACCTGAAACAAGTCCACCAAAAATATACCTAAATACCGAACCTCAGATGCTGCCCTGAGCTGGAGGAGCAGTGAGAGCAGGTTGCAGGATACAGAGCCCAGCCCAGCCCAGCCCAGATGGGGACACGGCGCTCCTCCCGCGCTCCCGCGCGTAGGAGGAAGAGCAGCTGCTGGACTGCCCCTGGGGACGTCAGGACATCGGTGCCCAAGGCCCCTGTCTGTCGGCCAGCGCCCTCTTGGTTGCAAATGACAAAACATTGGCTCATGCCTGCTTTGGCAGGAAAGGAGTAGGCTGCACAGATCCCATGGCTTCTATGTCACTGGAGTGTGGAGAGACTGGACCCAGGGACTGGACTCTCGGGGCTCCCTTCCCTGCCTCAGCTTCTGTCACCTCCCTCGGCATGTGGTGTGAAGCTCCTACATTCCCGGGAAAGCCTGGCTGCTGCTTTGCTCACTTCCTACTTGTGAAAGTGTCAAACACTGAGCTCAGCTAGGCATGAGGCTCGTAGTGCCCCTGTCCAGTCTGTTTAGGGCAGCCTAAGAGGGTCCCCCATCCGTAGGGAGTCAGCTTGGCTAGAAAAGCAGAGTCTTACAGTGCCAGAAAATCTAGACGAACCTTGGGGGCCCAGTCAGTCTTACGTAATCATTCTTAGGAAGTGCTCAGAACCCACACTGTCCCACGCAGTAGCCACTAGCCTTCTCTGGCAGTGGAGCCTTTGAACTGGGGCTAGTCACAACTGAGATGTGCTGTAAGTGGAAATTGCACACCAGATTTGAAGAATGAGTACCAAAAAATGCCTCGTTAATATATTTTATATTGATTGCATGTTGATAATATTTTGGATGTATTTGATAGAAGAAAATATACTATTAAAATTTTTACCTGCTTCATTTCACTTTTTAAAAAAATATGGCCACTAGGCAATATAAAATTACATGTGTGGCATTTATTATATCTCCATGGCCAGCGCTGCTCTCAACCCTCGGTTCTCAAAGTGTGGTCCCCAGACAAGTGTTCACATCACCTGGGAGCTTGACAGAAATGCAGATTCTCAAGTCCTGCCCCAGACCTAGGGCATCAGAAACTTGGTGGCCAGCAGTGGTGGGCTTCTGGGCACACACAGACAGTGGTCTGCATCTTACCAAACTCTCACAATTCTGATGTCTGCTCAAGTCTGAGAGCCACTGTCCAGTCATAACTTTTCTCCTGCCACTGAAAACCAGATTATGTTACATCTGACAATTTTAGAGCTCTGAATTTCCTCCATCTTTATAGAATTAAGAGGAATTTCTTAGCTACTTTAATCTGTGAGGTATTTAAACTTTTCCCTTTGGTAAGGTTTCTTATACAGGTGCTCGACAGCTTAAATATCAGTCAGATGCTATTGAAAATATTCACTAAACGTGTAAGCAACACAGAAGCACCTACCTTCACAGGATCTTCTGGAACACACATGGTGCCGAGGCTGCGCTGGGCGACTGGGAAACAAAGCCAAAAATGTAGCCCTGAACAGAGAAATAACAAGAATTAGTAACTGCGAAAGCGGCTTTCCCTGTTTGAGGTTGCATCCAAAAAAGTGATGGAGTAGCTCCTGCTGTTTGTCCCAGAGGACAGGTGGGATCAGTTTTCAGTCTTCATGTCCTCCTGCCTGGGAAAGCATCTACATAGTCAGTCTTTGTCAAATGGGCTTCCTGTGCAAGATGCAAGGGAAATAAAGGGTTGCCTTTCAGAACTTTGCAGCTACCCAAACTCTGCGTGCCGTGAGCTGAGAAGGTGGCAGCGTGTTTGGCCTGTGGCATCTCTTATTTATCCTGTTGCGTGGCAAGGACAGAACCGTATTTGCCCACAGAGGAAAACCCCGGAGTCTAAGAAGAGGCAGAGCGAGTTGGGCGTGGCTGACAAAATGAAACACGATATCTCACTGGCTATGCCCAGTACGTCATAGGCGAGTACAATGTGCATTTTTACTAAATATTGTTTTGGGGTGGATTTATCAGAAGAAACTTGCTGGGCACAGTGGTTCACAGCTATAATCGCAGCACTATGGGAGGCCAAGGTGAAAGGATCACTGCAGCTCAAGAGTTCGAGACCAGCCTGAGCAAGAGCAAGACCCTGTCTCTACTAAAAATAGAAAAACTAGTGGGGCATTATAGTGGCCACCTGTAGTTCTAGCTAGTTGGGAGGCCGAGGTAGGAGGATCACTTGAGCCCAAGAGTTTGAGGTTGCTGTGAGCTATGACTCAGAGCAACAGAGTGAGATGTTATCTCAAAAAAAAAAAGAAGAACCTGAAGTTCAGAGAGGTTAATGACTTACTTGATATTCTCTTTTACCCTGCAGAGTCTCCATGACATCACCTAATCTGCCTAAAAATACCCCTCCTCATCATTAATTTGAATTTAGCTTTTACAGGATAACAGGCCACACTGGGCAGACACTGCCCCACGTGGCTGTCCCCTCTCCAGCCCACCCTTGCCCCTCCGGAAGACTTTACCAGCCTGCCTGAGACAAACCCAGTCATCACCTCCCTGGCAGGTCTGGCCACCCGTCAACCCCCAGGCTTCCGGCATTTTGTCTCTCTTGGTGCTGCCCTTGGTACATTTTGCATAGTTGTGTAGGCATTGGCTCCTCTGTCGGTTGTGAACTCTGAGCTTCAGGGCTTCTCGGATACATTTTGACATTCGTGCTATATACAACCCATAAGGTATAGACCAAGTGCACTGCGTAGACTCAGGATATACACCTCGCCTGTAAGAGGTTTCCAGTGACCACATAGCTGAGTTATAGTGTCCAGGATTGGAGGGACAGGGATGGAGAAATCCCAGGGCACAGGGACAGAGGGAGAGGTGTCCTTGGAGCTTCTTCTCCTGCCAGCCCCTCTGCCCTCCCTCACATGTGCATAGCCCACTCTGGGTGCCCTGGGAGCACAGCCCCCCCACTCTGCCTCCTCACCCTCTCTGGGCCCTTCTTCCTGACTTCCCCTCCCTGCGGGATTAGCTGGAAGGGATTCTGACAATGAGACAGGAAAGGCTCAGTGGTGGAATTCCTTGAACTGTTGTGGTGTTAGTGACAGCTGACCCAGGAGAAGGGAGCCTTCTCAACATCGCCACATTCACGTTCTTTTAGAAGTGAAATGTTGCTTTCTCCTGGCCCCAGGTTATTAGTAATGGCATTTCCATGTTTGCCCATGGAACAAATTGAAAGTCTGGTTTAGGGTTAGTGTCAGAATTCAGTGTGTTGGACATGAAGGTGACATTCAGTTGATTAGTACAACATTTGGCATTTGCCTCGGGGCCCTTAATGTTGCCATTTTTCTGATTTAGGGAGGGTGGCGAAGCAGCCACTCTTGGGTACGGAACAGACAGGGGTGAAGAACAGAGTCTGAGTGCAGGATCATGAAGACACTGGCACCTTCCTCCTTCAGTTACTGAGACCAGAAAACCTGGAATATTTTTATGTTCTCCACTATATGTGCTCTGAGCAAAAGGTTTTTATTTGTAAAACAATTTGTAAAAACAATTGTAATAGGGCGGTGCCTGTGGTTCATCGAGTGGGACGCTGGACCCATATACCGAAGGTGGCGGGTTCAAACTCGGCCTCGACCGAACTGAAAAACAGAAAAATAGCCGGGCGTTGTGGTGGGTGCCTGTAGTCCCAGCTACTTGGGAGGCTGAGGCAAGAGAATCGCCTAAACCCAGGAGTTGGAGGTTGCTGTGAGCTATGACGCCATGGCACTCTACCGAGGCCATAAAGTGAGACTCTGTCTCTACAAAAAAAAAAAAAAAAAAAAAAATTGGAATAACACTGGAACAACTTTTTTAAACCTAATAAGCTTATACAATCTAATAACAGTTAGGGCTGGGCCTGGTGGCTCACACCTATACTCCCAGCACTTGGGGAGGCCAAGGCGGGTGCATTGCCTGAGTTTGAGACCAGCCTGAGTAAGAGTGAGACCCTGTCTCTACTAAAAATAGAAAAACTTTTCAGGGCATCATGGCACATACCTATAGTACCAGCTGCTTGGAAGACTGGGGCAAAAAGATCTCTTGAGCCTAAGAGTTTGAAGTTGCTGTGAGCTATGATGCCACGGTACTCTACCCAGGACTACTGAATGGATTTTTTTTTGAGATTCAAACAATTAGGACACATGACGTAAGAAGGATCCTAGATGATCGAAGGTGAGAAGGCCCCTAGGTGCTCCCAGGCCTTCTATTTTACAGGTGAGGAGGCTGAGTCCCTGGATCGTAACCTGCCCAGGGCCCATAGCTCACACTTGCCTGGTTTCTAATATAGCACAGTGCTTCATGCTCTCGTTCCAAAGTTGTGTTTGTTGATCTGAAGATGTTCTAGCACTCTCGACCCAGAGAACCAGGAGGGGCACTAGGAAACTGTCAGACAGCAGAGCCTGGAGTCTCCACTGAGTTCCCACAGGCACAGCGATGATGGTAGTGATGATAATAAGAGCCGGTAACATTTATTGTATTCTTAATTAAGTGCTTTAAATTCTTAATTAAGACCACTGCCCTAGGGATAAGTATATGTTCTCCATTGAGAACTCAGTTGAGGAACTCTAGCACCTTCCCCCAGTCTCATAGGTAGGAAGAGGTGGAGCTGACATCTGCCTCTCCCTGGGCTGGGCTTGGTCCAGTTGCCAAACTAGGGGGCAGAGAATGTGTCACTTGAATATCTAGTACTTAGAAGTCCGCACAAATCCTCTTTTAATTTTAATTACTTGTTTTTTATTAATTTATTTTTTTGAGACAGAGTCTCACTTGGTCACCCTCATTAGTGCCGTGGCATCATATCTCACAGTAACCTCTAGCTCTTGGGCTAAAGCGATTCTCTTATCTCAGTCTACCAAGTAGCTGGGACTACAGGTGCCGCCACAGCGCCCGGCCATATTTTTTTTTTAGAGATGGGGTCTCGCTGTGGCTCAGGCTAGTCTTAGACCTGTGACCTTAGGGCAGTCTACCCACCTGGGCCTCCCAGAGTGCTGGGATTACAGGCGTGAGCCACTGCACCCAACCTAATTATTTGTTTTTTAAATTAATAATTTCTCTTAAAATCTTGACCAGGGTTACATGCCTAATACACAGGGTGGCCATAAAGTTCGTGTGTAGTTTATATATTAAAAAAAAATTTTTTTTTTTTTTTTTGAGAAAGTCTTACTCTGTCATTTCTGGGTTGAGTCCTGTGGTGTCCTAGCTCACAGCAACCTCAAATTCCTGTCCTCAGGCCATCCTTCTGCCTCAACCTCCTGAGTAGCTGGGACTACAGGCGCCCGCCACAATACCCGGCTAGCTTTTCTGTTTTTAGTAGTAATGTGGTCGCTCTCTTGTTGAGGCTGGTCTCAAATTCCTGAGCTCAGGCAATCCTCCCATCTCAGCCTCCCAGAGTGCTAGGGTTATGGGCGTGAGCCACCATGCCCAGCCATATGTGTCTTAATCCTAAGACTTCTACCATTATCCTTCTTTTTAAAAGACCAGAGTGGCAGTGCCTGTGGCTCGATGGATTTAGGTGCTGGCCCCATATGCCAGAGGTGGTGGATTCAAACCCAGCCCTGGCCAAAAACTGCAAAAAAAAAAAAAGATTAAAAGGCCAGAATGAGTTACTGTTTAATGAGCAAAGTCATAGTTTTAGGATGTGAAAAATTTATGAGCATGGATGGCAGCAATGGTTGCACAACATGGTGAATATATTTAATGCCACTGAATTCTACGCCTAAAATGGTAATGGTGAATTTTATGTTATTCCTATTTTACCACAATAAAGAGATTTTAAAATAACCCAAAAAAAGGGGAAAAAAAGTAGGCCAGGATTTTACAGGAGTGGAACTAGGCCTCTGCCCCAATTGCTACCTCTTTCTACCTGCATTTTCTTTTTCTATTTTAGTGAAGTACAGCATGCTTACAATAAAGTGTATAAAATACCCTAATCTTAACCTTAGCTCTACCTCTCAATGGACTTGTACATATGTCTATACCTATTTTATGGTCAAGCTGTAAGTACCCTAGGAGATTTTTTCCCAGACAGAACTCCCCAGAAGTAACCACTCTTCTAACTTCTGTCGCTGTCGCTTGGATTTGTGAATGGAGTCAGGCAGTATATGCACTGGCGTTTGGTTTCTTTCACTTCAGCATAATGGCCGCGAGAGCCATCCACTTATTAGGGTATCAGATTCTTTTTTTTTTCCTAATTGCCATCTAGTTTCTATTGTATACTATACCACTGTTTAATTTATCCTTTCTGTGGAAGGATATCTGGGTTGTTAAAGTTTGGGGCTTTAATAAAGACACAGTGAACATTCTTTGGATGAACCTATGTACTCACTTCTTTTGGCAGTGGGAGTCCCAGTCATAGGGTGGGAATAATGTGCCTTAGCAGGTAGTCCGGTGTCCAAAACAGCGGTCCCAGTTAGTGCTCCTGCTACAGCCTCACCAGCATTTGGCATCTTTTCACTTTCAGGCCATTCATGGGGGAGTGAGAGAGTAGTTATAGCCCAAAATTTGAATGATGCAAAAGTGGAAACTTAAAAAAAAAAAAGTGCAAATATTTAAGCCTCTAACCTCTCACTTGACCTCAAAGCCTGTGGAACAGAATGGAGCAGGGTCCTTGCCCTGTGCCTGTGGCAGGCGGGGGCTGCGCACTCCAGGCCTCCCTGACTGGGCTTCTCCATATTTTTGCTCCAGATCAGGAATGTTAGGGCACCTGCCTGCCTCTAGACTTCTACCATTCCTCCTTAATACTGTTCTTCAAGGAAGACTTAACAGTGGGTGAGTGGATTTATCTGTGATTTTCCTCTTTAACCTTGACTGTAACTTATCTGGACCTGATGTGTGAGCTCATTTAGGAGTCTCCTTTCTTAGATTTCAGTGCCTTTCAACAAATGTTGGTTTTACCCCCATCCTAACAGGGAAGAGAACAGAAAGAGAGTGGTGGGCCTGCTTTCTCCCTGTCACGCATCAGCAGTGTTCTTTCAGCCTCCAGCAGAGTGCTAGTCTTGCCATGGAATACATTTTCTCTATGAAATAATCTACAGAGTGCTCGGTGCTGAGCGTGTGCAGATAGATATTCAAATTGTTTCTTTTCCTCTATTTAAGTGTCTTTCAAACCTTTTAATCTCACGGCACACTGAACCAATAGTTAAACTTCTGTGGCACACTTAAATTATGTAGATTTTGAAAAGTTAAAAATATATAAATATTATTGCATTGAAACATTAAGCAATATTAATAATAATAATGCAAAGAAAGTAACATTCACATTGCCAAATAAGAGTATGTCTATTATAGAATGCTTTAACTCTGAGGCTCAGTATGGAGTCATCAGTTAACTTCTAATTTTTTTTTCCAAAGTCTCAAAAAATAGACAACTAATATTTATAAATAAAAGTAAAAGATAATTTCAAAAAACAGATCATGCCAAATCTTATAGACAATAGAAAAAGAAGAAATATTTCAAACTCATACTACTTAATCTGGATACATCTGATATTAAAATTGGAGAAAATATATTGTTATAAAGGGAAATTACAAACATATTTCACTTATAAATGAGGATGCAATATTCTAAACAACCTATTAACAAGTTGAATTAAAAGTTAATGTTTAAGTAATGTACTTTGGTCAAAATTGAATCCAATTTATGTGAGAATTAGTCACTATTTTCTTTTCTTTTTTGTTTTCTTTCCCTCACCCCCACCTTCTCTCTCTGTCTGCTCTCTCCTTCCTCCATGCCTCACTGTGTCATTAATTGTCCTCATATCAAAGTTGAATACATAGGATTCTTGATTCTCCATTTCTGTGATGTTTCACTAAGAGTAATGTGTTCCACCTCCATCCAAGTTAGTATAAATGCTGCAAAATCTCCATTTTTTTGATGGCTGAGTAATGTTCCATGGTATACAGGTACCATAGTTTATCATTCCATTTCTGGGTGGAAGGACATTTAGGCTGTTTCCACATTTTAGCAATTGTAAATTGGGCTGCAATAAACAGCCAAGTACAAGTGTCTTTATAATAAAAGTTTTTTTTCTTCCTTCTGGATAGATGCCCAGTAATGGGATTGCAGGATCAAACAGAAGGTCTAGGTTGAGTTCTTTGAGGTTTCTCCATACTTCATTCCAAAAAGGTTGTATTAGTTTGCAGTCCTACCAGCAGGGTAAAAGTGTTCCTT
>CAUYON010114927.1:0-19272 GCA_963573935.1 Arctocebus calabarensis | reverse complement strand
GTAAGTAACTTATTACATTTGTCTATAATATTTGGTCAGAGGAAAGGAAGGTTGTATTTGCTAATAAATATTAACCTTTTATTTTCTGTTTCATGATTTATGCTATACTGTTTATAGTTAATTATCAACTTGCAGATAAGGTTGGGCCCCTATAGCTCAGTGGCTAGGGCACCAGGTACTTACACCAGAGGTGCTGGAGAACCCAGCCTGGGCCTGACAAACAACAATAACTACTATAAAAAAACAGTCGGGGGTTGGGGTGGGTGCCTGTAGTCTCAGGTACTTGGGAGGCTGAGACAAGAGAATCGCTTAAGCCCAAGAGTTTGAGGTTGCTGTGAGTTGTGATGCCACAGCACTCTACTGAAGGCAATACAGTGAGACTCTGTCTCAAAATAAATAAATAATGAAGTAAAATTTAAAAATAGTTGCTAAAAATTCGAGATTGAACATACACATAGTTCATAAGCACAAGTTTGTGGCACACCAGCTTCACAGAAATACTTACCTGCCCACTGTGCAGCATAAGCCCACAAGAAAGAACAACGTTTCATGCAAGCCTGGCACACCATCTCTTGGAAATCCCCACTCTCAGGAGGAATGGCACCAAGATGCTGTGAATACAGAAAACCAGATATTTTCTTATGATTGTCAAATTGCCTAAAATGCCTATTATTTATAAACAAATACTGCAACCGATTATATCTTTATAGTTTATTTATTTATTTATTTATTTATTTATTAGAGGCAGAGTCTCACTTTATCACCCTCAGTAGAGTGTTGTGGCGTCACAACTCACAATAACCTCCAACTCCTGGGCTTAGGCGTTTCTCTTGCCTCAGCCTCCTGAGTAGCTGGACTACAGGCACCCACCACAACGCCAGCTATTTTTTATTGTAGGTTAGCCAGGGCCGGATTTGAACCCACCACCCTTGGTATATGGGGCCAGCGCCCTACCCACTGAGCCACAGGCACTGCCCCTTTATAGTTTATTTTTAAAGTAGTAATTATAATGTAAAATATAACAATTCAGGCTTGGCACCTGTAGCTCAGCGACTAGGGTGCCAGCCACATACACCAGAGCTGGAGCGTTCAAACCCTGCCTAGGCCTGCCAAACAACATTGACAACTACAACCAAAAAATAGACAGGTGTTGTGGCAGGTGCCTGTAGTCCCAGCTACTTAGGAGGATGAGGCAAGAGAATTGCTTAAGTCTAAGAGTTGGAGGTTGCTGTGAGCTGTGACACCATAGGACTCTACTAAGGGCAACACAGTGACTCTGTCTCAAAAAAAAAAAAAAAAAAAAAAAGTATATATATAAAACAATTTGTATATATATAAAACAATTCAAAAGGAAAAGATCCTTTATCTTTTTGTGAAGACAATGGCTTTAAAAAGTGAAAGTTTTCCTTACCCTTCCATGAAACCAGTCCTCACAGACTACACACTGGATCATCTCATCTGGAATCTAACAGAGAAAAGCAGTTTCTTTGTTAAAGATCACACTGCATTTTGGGACATGGAAGTAACCAGGCACACAGTAGAACATTAAACAGTTCTAATTCAAAACTGGGAGACCCCTATCCACGCAAAGACACAAAAAAATTCCTTCTATAGAGGCCAGGCGCGGTGGCTCATGCCTATTATCCTAGCACTCTGGGAGGCAAAGGCAGGTGGATTGCCTGAGCTCACAGGTTAGAGAACCTGCTGGTGGGCACCTATAGTCCTACCAGAACAAGACCTCATCTCTAAAAATAGCCAGTTGTGGCTTGAGCCAGAGCAAGACTTCATCTCTAAAAATAGCCAGTTGTGGCAGTTGCCTGTAGTCCCAGCTACTTGGGAAGCTGAGGCAAGAGAATCACTTAAGCACAAGACTTTGAGGTTGCTGTGAGCTATGATGCCACATTTGGAGGGTGACAAAGTGAGACACTCTGTATCAAAAAAAAAAAAAAAAACAAAAGAAGAAGAAAGTCCTTCTATCGGATCTGGTATTACAAAGGGTTACAAAAGATAAGTACTTCCCAAGCAATTATCAAAGCTCTTTCTTTTTTTGAGACAGAGTCTCGAGCTGTCGCCATGGGTAGAGTGCCATGGTATCACAGCTCACAAACTCAGACTCTTGGGCTCAAGTGATTCTCCTGCCTCAGCCTCCCAAGTAGCTGGAACCACAGGAGCCTGTCACAACGCCCGGCTATTTTTGTTGTTGTTGTTGCAGTTGTCATTATTGTTGTAGCAGGCCCAGGCTGGTTTCAAACCCACCAGTCCCAGTGTATGTAGCCGGAGCCTCACACACTGAGCAAAAGACACTGCCAATCAAAGGTATTTCATTATCAGTTACTTAACAGCTGATTCTCATAAAACTTTATAGGTAAGTAGGGCATTCCTACTTTCATATTATATATAAACCCAGGCCCAGAGAAGTAATGTGGATTGATTAATGTAGAATGTGACAACTGAGACTTTTTACCACACCATGTCACCAAGTAAACTGAAAAGTAAAAGAAAAACAAAACAAAACCCTGAAAAGCAAATATTAAACAATCTCTTGATAATACAGACAACAATAACTTCTCTGATTTAAATAAATTAAATAATTAAATGCTGGCCCTGGGAAAATTCTACACCAAAGGACACAGATTATTTGGGGACGATTTTCCTTTTATTTTCAGGCTTTCATACCTATGAATACACACACAACCTTGATTCAAAAGGATTATAAACACTACTTTATCCCATATTTTAAAATATCAGTTTTAAGGTTTTATTTTTGTTAAAGATATGTTGAACTTGTTCTATATAATTTAGTTCAATAATTATAGTTACGGCTCAGCACCTGTGGCCCAACGGGCTAAAGCGCCAGCCACGTACACCTGAGCTGGTGGGTTCGAATCCAGCCCAGACCATCAAACAACAATGACAGCTGCAACCAAAAAATGGCCAGGCGTGTGGCGGGTGCCTGTAGTCCCAGCTACTTGGGAGGCGGAGGCAGGAGACTCGCTTGAGCGTAGAAATTGGAGGTTGCTGTGAGCTGTGATGCCATAGCACTCTATCCAGGGTGACAGCTTGAGGCTCTGTCTCAAAATAAATAAATAAATAAATAAAAATAATTATAGTTACAAGACAATTAGAAATCAAGGAAGTGGCTCTGCGCCTGTAGCTCAAGCGGCTAAGGCGCCAGCCACATACACCAGAGCTGGTGGGTTGTAATCCAGTCCGGGCCCGCCAAACAACAAAGACAACTACAACCAAAACATAACAGGGCATTGTGGCAGGTGGCTGTAGTCCCCTCAGCTACTTGGGAGGCTGAGACAAGAGAATCGCTTAAGCCCAGGAGCTGGAGGTTGCTGTGAGCTATGATGCCACAGCACTCTACCCGGGCAACAGGTTGAGGCTCTGTCTCAAAAAAAGAAATCAAGGAAGAAAGCGAAAGGCTAACTTCTCTAAATAAAAAAAGCACTCTATCAAATGAATAATACATAAACAAAACCCAATCTAATCAAAGCGAAGGCTGAGAATATGAAAGGACAATTCAGAAAGAAGGTTTTTACAAGTGTCCAATATACTCATGAAAAGATGCACAACCTAATTCAAGAGAGGAAAGGAAAAAATAAATTATTATTTCTTTTTTTTTTTTTGAGACAGTCTCACTATGTAGCCCTTGGTAGAGTGCCCTGGCGTCACAGCTCACAGCAACCTCCAACTCTTGGGCTTAAGTGATTCTCTTGCCTCAGCCTCTGAAGCAGCTGGGACTACAGGTGCCTGCCACAACACCCAGCTATTTTTTGTTGCAGTTGTTCTTTTTGTCTAGCTGGTTCAAACCCACCAGCCTCGGTGTATGTGGCTGGTGCCATAATCACTGTGCTACGGGTACTGAGCCAGGGAAAGGACAATTTTTCTTTTTTTTTTTTTTTTGAGACAGAGTTTCAAGCTGTCGCCCTGAGTAGAGTACCATGGTGTCACAGTTCACAGAAACTTCATATTCTTGGGCTTAAGTGAGTCTCTTGCCTCAGCTTCCCAAGTAGCTAGGACTACAGGCACTGGCCACATGCCCAGCTATTTTTTTGGTTGTAATTGTCATTGTTGTTTGGCAGGCCTGGGCCGGATGCCAACCAGCCAACTCTGGTGTACATGGCTGGTGCCCTAGCTGGTGAGCTACAGGCGCCAAGCCCAGGAAAGGAAAACTTTTAAAAGATACTGTTCTTTATCAAAATGGCAAAAAAAAAAATTTTTTTTGAGACAAGAGTCTCAAGCTGCCCGGCCACTTTTTTTTTGTTTTGTTTTGTTTTGTTTTTTTGTAGAGACAGAGTCTCACTTTTTTGCCTTTGGTAGAGTGCCGTGGCATCACACAGCTCACAGCAACCTCCAACTCCTGGGCTTGGGCGATTCTCTTGCCTCAGCCTCCCGAGTAGCTGGGATTACAGGCGTCCACCACAACGCCCGGCTATTTTTCTGTTTTGTAGTTTGGCCGAGGCCGGGTTTTAACCCGCCACCTTCGGTATATGGGGCCGGCACCTTACTCGCTGAGCCACAGGCACAGCCTGTCCAGCCATTTTTTGGTTGCAGCCGTCGTTGTTTGGCGGGCCCAGGCTGGATTTGAACCCGCCAGCTCAGGTGTACATGGCTGGCGCCTTAGCCCGCTGAGCCACAGGCGCCGAGCCTCACTGAATCATTTTTATGTGAAGTGAAAAAGGTCTAAAAATATACACACCAAAAAGTGCTAACAATGGTTATGCCTGGAAAGTAAGAAGTGCAGAAGAAGCACAGAACTCTTTGCAAATTTTGTATACATTTCTCTTTGAAATTTTCCCCAAATATGATCTGCAAGAAGTACTTGACATTTTTAAGAGAATGCAGTTTGTACATCTCATTTCTTTCCCTCAAGGAAGGCAAGAAGTTAAAGGCCATTTAACTGTTTAGGGGTAGGCAGGCAGGAAAGAGAGAGAAGGAAAAAAGTTATGTTCTTAGGAAAGTTCTCACCAATGTTTCATTCTTATAATAATAAGAATTGGCTCGGTGCCTGTAGCACAGTGGTTACAGCGCCAGCCACATACACTGAGACTGATGAGTTTAAACCTAAACAACAACTGCAACAAAAAATAGCTAGGTGTTGTAGCGGGCACCTGTGGTTCCAGCTGCTTGGAAAGCTGAGGCAGAAAAACACTTAAGCCAAGGGTTGGAGGTTGCTGTGAACAGTGACGCCATTGCACTCTACTGAGGGTGACAAAGTGAGACTCTGTCTCAAAAAAAGGAATGAGAATAGGTGAGATCTGTACCAGCAATAGATCCAACCCAGTTTCATAAGGGATAAATCTAGAACCCTTTCACAATCATGCAATCCTTCCTGAAGAGCTACAGAGGCCCACATATGACAAGAGGATGAAGAGTCAAGGATAGAGAAAATGTATATAGTCCCAGGTTTCAACCTCCAATTCTCTTACCTCATCTTCAGGATCAGGATAAGGTCGCTTGCAAATGCAATACAATCCAAAAAAATTGGCATTGTACTTATTGCCAGAATTTACCTTTGCTTTGTCCTGAAATAGAATATTGATTTCAATATATAGTATGATCTAATTTTAACTATAATTTCATACATCATAAAATTTCTGAATTCAATAAATTTCTATACCTAGCACTCTGGGAATCTGAGGCACGTGAATTGCTTGAGCTCAGTAGTTCAAGACCAGCCAAGAGCGAGACCCAGTCTCTAAAACTAGCCAGGCATTGTGGCAGGCATCTATAGTCCCAGCTATTTGAGAAGCTGAGGCAAGAGGATTGCTTGAGCCCTAGAGTTTGAAGTTGCTGTCAGTTGTGACGCCACAGCACTCAACCAAGGGAAACAAAGTGAGACTCTGTCTCAAAAAATAAAAATATAAAAAAATTATAAATTTCAAAAGTATTTTCCCACTAGAAACTGGTCTTTAATTTTCAAAGTATGAAGAAAAAAAAATACTCCTATTAAAGGAATACTTTCCAGGATACAGGGAAATATTAAAATTTATTTTTTTGTACCTTTGTTGTAGCAATTAGAGGAAATTAAATATACCCATTCAATAAAATGGAGAGAAGAATTAATCATAAATATTAATTATCAGCTATGTGAGCTGATATTTGTAATTCAAAGTTCTTCTTTATGCACAGTTGTGAGAGCCAAGACTCTCAAGAGGCAAAGAAATTGCCAAAATTAACCTTCAAAAGGAGAAAGATGATAGTTTTAGATGACAGTTTTGAATAATGTAATATTTCTTTTTCTTTCATTTCTGTTATTTCACTAAAGAATACTGTATAAATATAGTTTTTATTAGCCAAAAAGCAGTGAAAAAAATCCTCTGTTCTTATAGCCCACATTCATTCAAGTTTTATTCAGTTTTGAATCATATCTCTGTTAAAAGCCTTAGAGAATGAGCACACCACATAATTAAACCTGAATCACTTTATTTTTTTTTTTTTTTTTTTTTTTTGAGGCAGAGCCTCAAGCTGTCACCCTGGATAGAGTGCTGTGGCCTCACAGCTCACAGCAAACTCCAACTCCTGGGCTCAAGCGAGTCTCCTGCCTCTGCCTCCCAAGTAGCTGGGACTACAGGCACCCGCCACAACAACGCCCAGCCATTTTTTGGTTGTTGCTATCATTGTTGTTTGGCGGGCCTGGGCTGGATTCAAACCCGCAAGCTCATGTGTATGTGGTTGGCGCCTTAGCCCGTTGAGCCACAGGCACCGAGCCAAACCTGAATCACTTTAAAAAACACTTCCCCCAGGCTCGGCACCTCTGGCTCAACAGGCTAAGGCGCCAGCCACGTATATCTGAGCTGGTGAGTTCGAATCCAGCCCGGGCCCGCCAAACAACAATGACGGCTGCAACCAAAAAATGGCCGGGCGTTGAGGCGAGCGCCTGTGTTCCCAGCTACTTGGGAGGTGGAGGCAGGAGACTCACTTGAGCCCAGGAATTGGAGGTTGCTGTGAGCTGTGATGCCACAGCACTCTATCCAGGGTGACAGCTCGAGGCTCTGTCTCAAAAAAAAAAAAAAAAACACTTCCCCCAAAAAACATTTTTTTTTTTTTTTTGAGACAGCCTCAAGTTGTCACCATTGGTAGAGTGCCATGGCATCACAGCTCACAGCCACCTCCAGCTCCTGGACTCATGAGATTCTCTTGCCTCCGACTCCCAAGTAGCTGGGACTACAGGCACCTGCCACAACACCTCTGTCGTTGTTTAGCAGGCCCCGGAGGGATTAGAACCCAACTCAGGTGTATGTGGCTGGCGCCTTAGCCACTTGAGCCATAGGCACCGAGCCCCAAAAAACTTTTCATATAAACTACAATCTCTATTACATGCTCTGAAGAGGATATTTAGTTTTTGGGTTTTTTTTGAGACAGAGCCTCAAGCTGTCACCCTGGATAGGGTGCTGTGGCATCACAGCTCATAGCAACCTCCAATTCCTGGGCTCAAGAGAGTCTCCTGCCTCTGCCTCCCAAGTAGCTGGGACTATAGGCGCCCACCACAATGCCCAGCCATTTTTTGGTTGCAGCCGTCATGGTTATTTGGCGAGTCCAGGCTGGATTCGAACCCGCCAGCTCAGGTATACGTGGCTGGCGCCTTAGCCCATTGAGCCACAGGCACTGAGCCGGATATTTAGTTTTTTCAACAAAATAAAAATAGGAAATATCTACGTGCAAAGAATAAGAACTTCTTTTTTTGGAAAATAAAGGTATTTGCTTTTTACCCACTTGAGCAAACACCAACCTTGCTCCTTTACATACGTTTATAGTTATAGCACTTACTTACAGGAAATAATTTGCATTCCAAATTTTTAAACTTGCTGTTTCCACAATCACAACGAAAATTTCTGAAAAAAGGAGGAAAAGCCATTTTTATTTTTCTTTTAAATCTAATGAAGTATTCTTTAAACTCAAGGAATAGCTGCCTCTTCCTTTTTCAGCTCATTTCTAGAATCTAAAAAGTGGCTTTGGTTCCTATTCATGTATCCAATTTGGAATTTCTACAACATATAACAATAAAATATTTTGCAGTTTTGGAAATTAATATGTATGAAGACCAATATCTATATTATACACACAAACACACAAGTAAAATAATGGCAGAATACAAATAGTTTAAGTTTATACTATAATTACATTTTAAAAGGTCCTTGCCAGTTATATTATATAAAATAATTACATTAAATTTCATGACTGGGTGTGGTATCTCATTCCTATAATTCCAACCAGCCCTTTCATACAACTGAGGCAGGAAGATTACTTGAGCTCAGGAGTTCAAGACCAGACTGGGCAATATAGGGAAGCCCTGTCCCTATAAAAAATTTCAAAAATTAGCCAGGCATTGTGGCATGTGCCTATAGTTCTGGCTACTTGAGAGGCTGAGATAGGAGGATCATTTGAGTCCACGAGTCCAAGGCTGCAGTGAACTATGATTACACCACAGCACTCAAGCCTGGGCAACAGAATGAGACCCTATATTTAAAAAAAAAAAAAAGTTCACTAGTACATAACTATTTTGAATGAAAAAACAAGATTCAGTAAAAAATGCACTTTCTATGGCTCAACGGGCTAAGGCACCAGCCACGTACACCTAAGCTGGCGGGCTCGAATCCAGCCTGGGCCCACCAAACAACAATGACAGCTGCAACCAAAAAAGGGCCGGGCATTGTGGCGGGTGCCTATAGTCCCAGCTACCTGGGAGGCGGAGGCAAGAGACTCGCTTGAGCCCAGGAATTGGAGGTTACTGTGAGCTGTGATGCCACAGCACTCTATCCAGGGTGATAGCTTGAGGCTCTGTCTCAAAAAAAAAAAAAAAATGCAGTTTCTAAACATTTAGAAAGCAGTCAGCAACAATCTCTATGCTTACCTTTTAGTATAGAGCTCAAATAGTTTATGACTTCCATGACATTCATAACTGCAAGCTAGACAGATTCCTGCTGGTTCTTCTCCCTCTGGGGTGCAGGTACTACAGGCATATAGTGCTTGTCTCTTTACTGAGCCCTAAAAGACAGCCCCAAAATGGAAAAGAGAGAATGAATGAATGAAATAGCATAGCTACCTAATACCCACACTATGATCTGAAAAATAATTAAAATCAGATTATCTGTGGTCAAGATCTTTCTGTAAAAATCATTAAGTCTATTCAAAAGATATAAATAACAAAGTACTAAAATACTGTTGAATGTTTCATATCTATACTAGTACTTGTTTTCATAGTATTTTTTCTTAAAGTGATCGCAATTTTAACTTTGTCAATCAGCTATGAGTAAATTGGTGTGTTTAATCATTTTAACATATGAAAATGTAGAAGAATGTGTATAGATTTATTCAAGTAATACCACATTTTAATTTCGGAAAATGTTTGTAAACCAAGCAAAGAAAATCAATACATGAAAAGAATTTGGGGGGCGGCACCTGTGGCTCAGTGGGTAGAGCGCCAGCCCCATATACCAAAGGTGGCGGTTTCCAACCTGGCCCCGGCCAAACTGGAACAAAAATAGCCAGGCATTGTGGTGGGAGCATGTGGTCCCAGCTACTTGGGAGGCTGAGGCATGAGAATCGCCTAAGCCCAAGAGCTGGAGGTTGCTGTGAGCTATGATGCTGTGGCACTCTACCGAGGGTGATAAAGTGAGACTCTGTCTCTAAAAAATAAAAAAAAAGATGGTGGCGCCTGTGGTTCATCAAGTAGAGCGCCAGTCCCATATACCGAAGGTGGCGGGTTCAGACCCAGCCTCGGCCAAACTGCAAAACAGAAAAATAGCTGGACATTGTGGTGGGAGTCTGTAGTCCCAGCTATTTGGAAGGCTGAGGCAAGAGAATCACCTAGGCACAGGAGTTGGAGGTTGCTGTGAGCTGTATGACGCCACGGCACTCTCCTGAGGGTGACAAAGTGAGACTCTGTCTCTACAAAAAAGAAAAAAAGAAAAAAAAGAATTTTTAGGCTGGGGAGCTGTAGCACAGTGGTTACAGTATCGGCCACATACACTGAGGGTGGCAGGTTCAAACTCAGCCTGGGTCCAGCTAAATAACAATGACAATTACAACAAAAAAAAAATAGTCGTTGTGGCGGACCCCTATAGTCCCAGCTACTTGGGAGGCTGAAGCAAGAGAATTTCTTTAACTCAAGAGTTGCTATGAGCTGTGACGTCACCGCACTCTACTAAGGGTAACATAGTGAGGCTCTGTCTTAAAAAAAAGGATTTTTAGGAGATGCATTTTGAAGGTATTCAGAGGTGCACTGTCACCATGCCTGCAACTTACTTGCAAATATGTAGTTAAAAACATAATCGGCAGGGAAAGGTGGTTCCCATCTGTAATCCTCACACTCTGGGAGGCCAAGGCAGGTGGATTGCTTGAGCTCACAAGTTTGAGACCAGCCTGAGCAAAAAGTGAGACCCTGACTCTACTAAAAATAGAAAAACTAAGGCAAAAAGATCACTTGGGGAGGGGGGAAGAGCCCAAGAGTTGAAGATTGCTGTTAGTTATGATGTCACAGCATTCTACCCTGGGTGACAGCTTGAGACTCTGTCAAGTCTCAAAAATAAATAAATAAGTAAATAAAAATATAATAAAAGCAAAATGTATTACACACATACATAGGGAGAAAAAACAAATGTGGCAAAATGTTAAAAAGTAAATTGATATAAGACATATACAGGAGTTTATAATATTACTCTTTCAACTTTCTCTAGATTTAAACTGTTTCAATAAAAAGTTGAAGGAAAAACAGGCAAAACTTTTAGAAAACTTGATAATGGTCACCCTACTGTAGAAGGTAAGAGACACAGAGAGGCTTTTGCCATACCAGCAAAGTTCTATTTCTTGATGTTTTTCCAAACCATACCCATGATTTGTGCAAATTCCCTTACATTTTACTACAAAACCAGAAAATTTTAAAGAAGCCAGTTTTATAAAGTTACATTTCAAAGATAGCTTACATATAGACAGGACTACTACTATTTCTTGGCTTGGTTTTGTTTTGTTTTTGCAGTTTTTTGGCAGGGGCTGGGTTTGAACCCGCCAGCATATGGGACCAGCACCCTACTCCTTTGAGCCACAGGCGCTGCCCTGTTTTTTGTTTTTTAAGAGAACAGGGAAAAGGTGTTTTAGTAGTGACCAAAAGTTTTAATACCAGTTATCATCTGGATCTCCAGATGCCAGATATATTCAACAATCTAACCACTTTGTAGTGTAAACTAACTTGATCAACTATGACAACTAGTATTATGATCTCAGGTTATACCATGTAATGAATGGGAAGTCTCTCCCCTCATCCGACCCAGTGTTTGGTTCCACTCCCCTGCCTAAATAAAACTTGTCCCTCCTACTATTCATCCTTTGTTAGTTTTCTTCCTATCCATCCACCCTTCTCCATTTTTGTACTCAAGAGATACAGGCTGAGTCACCAAACACTACATAACACCCCCTCAAACCCTCGTTCACTGTGTCTTCTAAATGCCAAAGAGAACATTTTCTCCTCTCCTCCCTTTCCTTGCCAGAGGCACCTGCTGTTCTTTTTTTTTTTTTTTGAAACAGAGTCTCACTTTGTCACCCTTGGTATAATGCCATGGTGTCACAGCTCACAGCAACCTCAAACTCTTGGGTTCAAGCGATCGTCTTGCCTCAGGTTTTCATTTTTAGTAGAGACGGGGGTCTTGCCCTTGCTCAGGCTGGTCTCGAACCTGTAAGCTTAGGCAGTCCACCCGCCTCAGCTTCCCAGAGTGCTATGATTACAGTCGTGAGCCACCGAGCCAGGCCCCACCTGCTTTTCTCTTTCCCGTATGTTTCCAGGGGGGTGGGGGAAGCAGCTTTCAAATAGACAAGGTACTTGCTTCCTTTTGCCAAAAAGAAAAAAAAAAAAAAAAGTAGTAGCCAGCATTTGTCAAACTCAATCTGCAGAGGAACTAGTTATCAAGAAAACCTCACACGAGAATTTCAAATCCAGAGTTCTTTCCTTCGATTACCCTGACTCTCCCATTTGATCCCTAATAAATACATAGTCCTAAAACAGGAAAACTAGGGGCAAATATGTCTGGATTTGACGGGTCTCGGGAAGGTTTGTGAAAAGCAGCAGGGGCACCAAGAGACTGGAGGGGAAGAACAGACTAGCTGCTCCAGGGCCAAATCCCGAAAGGGCTAGATAGAGAGTGAGGGAGAGGGGCTCCTGCTGGACACAGGGTGAAGACAGGCCTCCAGAAGGCTGAGGATAAAAGGGAAGCCGGACACGGGAAGAGAAAGGCCACTACGACCGGCGGCCCCGGCCCCCCACGGCGGGGACGACTGCGGCAGGCGGGAACAGGGAAAGACGGGCCGGGAACCAGAGGTTCTGCCGGAGGTGGGGAGAAGCCCGGGCCGCGCGCCCACCTGCGCGTAGGAACACTTCTCCGAGTCGCTGCCGCCCAGGACGGCACACGCCTCTTTCTCCAGCTCTTCATCCTCCTCAAGTACATCGACCAACGATACTACAGGCTCCAGCTCCGACTGCCGCCCAGTGGACCCCTCTGCTCCAGCCATCCTCAACTGTCACCCGGACCACAGTTCGGCCCCTGGCGGAGGCGGGAAAAGCAGCCGCGAGGAGAGCAGCCAGAGGAGGAGAGGTCTAAGTGCCATGAACCAATCGTAAAGAAGGAGAGCAAAGGAGAGGGGCGGAGCGACTTCCCATAAGCGGAAGTCACGCCTCTCCCTTCTCCCGCCTGCCCCGGAGGCGAGCTGCTTTCCGCTTCCGGGTGGCGCTTCCCTCAGGCGCTCACTGGAAGCTGAGTGGCAGCCATGGAGTTGTTGGGAGAGTACGTTGGGCAGGACGGGCAGCAGCAGCGTCTGAGGGTGTCCTGTGAGGCGCCGGGTGACGTCGACCCTTTCCGGGGCCTGTTGTCGGGCGTGGCCCAGATGAGGGAGCTGGTAACCGAACTTTTCGCCCCCCTGGTACAGCAGGAATCGCAGCACCGGCGGGCTGCGGCTCCGGACCAACTCCTGGAGGGTGAGCTCTGAGATAACGCTTGACGGGCGGGCGCTTAGGGGACATCTGCTGGGGAAGCCCGGTGTAAAGTGACAGACTTGGAGAAAGTGAGCCTGGGGAAGAAGAATTGCACCTAAAAATTGCGTTCACCATGGTGTTTATCTAGGCGTCTTCAACGACTCATACCACAAAACACGTGCTGTGCCTAATACTCTGTGATAGGCACTGTGCAGAGCTCTGAAAAAATTAGAATCCTGCCCTGTGGAACACAAGAGGATTAGGCGGGCAGACTTTTGTTAAAAGAGTGAAACTGTTGTTTCTTTGGCTCTCTGTAGATAGCACAAACAGAGAGAACCCCGGAAGGCTTCATAGAGGGAATAACTCTTGAGCTGAGTGTTGAAGGATGAAAAAGAGTTTGGGACCGGGCACGGTGGCTCACACTTGTAGTGCTAGCTTAGCACTCTGGGAGGCCGAGTGGATCGACCCAGCTGAGGAGTTCAAGACCAGCTGATCAAGAGTGAGACCTCGTCTCTACTAAAAATAGAAAAATAGCTGGGCATAGTGGTGAGCGCCTGTGGTCCCAGCTATTTGGAAGGCTGAAGCAAGATGATCGCTTGAACCTAAGAGTATGAGGTTGCTGTGTGCTGTGACCCCACAGCTCTGTACCCAGAGCGACAGAGTGAGACTCTGCCTCAAAAAAAAAAAAAAAAAAAATTACAGACACGTTTGAAAGAGTGCTATTTGGTGCAGAACAGGAACAGGTTCCAACGTGAAGGCAGACTTCACTTTAACAAGTCTTAACTCTTAGGGACTCCTTTCTCTATCTCAATTTGTTCTTTGAAAGTAGAAACGTGAAGTTTGCATGGATTTTAAAAAATTGTCTTGGAGAGGGACACAAATTGTCTTGAATGTAAAAAAGAAAGTGAGCCTGAGAACTGGATATTGGAGTCAAGATTTCCTATTCTGACGGAACAGTATTTTTTATTTTCCTTCCCATCTTGAGAATTAGAGCTTGATAATGTTGATGTTGGCTATAATCAAAAAGAACAATAACAAGAGTTGGCTAGAATGTGAAGAAATTGGAGACCTTGTACATTGCTGATGGAAATGTAAAATGGTGTGCCCACTTTCAAAAAGTTCAGTAGTTCCTGGGCAGCGCCTGTGACTCATTGAGTAGGGCACCAGCCCCATAGACCAAGGGTGGTGGGTTCAAACCCAGCCCCGGCCAAACTGCATCAAAAAATAGCCAGGCATTGTGGTGGGTGCCTGTAGTCCCAGCTACTTGGGAGGCTGAGGCAAGAGAATCACCTAAGCCCAGAAGCTGGAGGTTTCTGTGAGCTGTGACTGCACGGCACTCTACTGTGGGTGACAAAATGAGACTCTGTCTCTATTAAAAAAAAAAAAAAGTAGATTACTCAGCCAGACAGTACACACCTGTAGTCCCAGCTATTTAGGAGGCGTCAGTGGGAAGATTGTTTTAGCACAAAAATTCAAGTCCAGCCTGGGCAACAGAGCAAGACCCCATCTCTAAGAAAAAAAATTCTTTAAAAAAGAAAGTCAGTCTTTGCTGGGCACCTGTAGCTCAGTGGTTAGGGCTCCGGCCACTGACCGGCAGGTTCGAACCTGGCCCAGGCCTGCTAAACAACAATGACAACTGCAACAAAAAAATAGCCAGGCACTGTGGCAGGCACCTGTAGTCCCAGGTACTTGGGAGGCTGAGGCAAGAGAATTGCTTAAGCCTAAGAGTTTGAGGTTGCTGTGAGCTGTGATGTTACAGCATTCTACTGAGGATGACAAAGTGAGACTCTGCTCAAAATAAAAAAGGAGGAGTGGCATCTGTGGCTCAGTGAGTAGGGTGCTGGCCCCATATACCGAGGGTGGTGGGTTCAAACCCGGCCCTAGCCAAACTGCAACAAAAAAGTAGCCGGGCGTTGTGGTGGGCACCCTGTAGTCCCAGCTACACAGGAGTCTGATGCAAGAGAAGCACCTAAGCCCAAGAGCTGGAGGTTGCTGTGAGATGTGACACCACGACATTCTACTTAAGGTGACAAAGTGAGACTGTGTCTCTTAAAAAAAAAAAAAAGACAAGTATATTAATGGTTGTCAAGGAGGTTGACTACTAATGCATATAGCATTTCTTTTTGCCATGTCGAAAGTGTTCTAAAATTAGATAGTGGTGATAGTTGTACAAGATACTGGATATACTAAAAACCACTAAGCTATACAGTTTTAAAAGAGTAAGTTTTATGGCAAATAAATTAATAGCACCAAAAAAAGAAAGTGATAAGAAAGAAAAGTTTTTTAAACATTGAAATTCTCAAAATCTTTTCTTTTTTTTCTGTTTGGGTTTTTCTTTTCTTTTCTTTTTTTTTTTTTTGGAAACCAGAGTCTTATTCTGTCACCCTGGAAAGGCTGCCCTGACATCATAGCTCACAGCAACCTCAAACTCTTGGGCTCAAGCAACCTTCTTGCCTCAGCCTCCTGAGGCGCTGGGACTATAGGTGCTCACCACACCATCTGGCTAGTTTTTCTGTTTTTAGTAGAGACAGGGTCTTGCTCTTGCTCAGACTGGTCTGAAACTCCTGTTCAGGGGATAAACCCGCCTCGGCCTCCCACAGGGCTAGGATACACCGTGCTTAGCCTTCAAAATCTTTTTAATCTAAAATATGCATGGTTTTGTTAATCTCTAGATTGAAATGCTCTCATTGTCAGCCATTTGGCTGTTTTCTATTTCTTTCAACCACGGAACATATTGTCATACAACAAATATTTATTTTAAAAGGTGATGATGAAGATAATGCAGAACATGAAAATAACATTGATAACAGACCTAACTCTGAAGGACCATCTGCAAAACGGCCAAAACCACCATCTTAACAATAGCCTTCTGAAATTTTAAAGACTGCTACTACATGATCATCACATACTGACGTTTAAGGACAACTTGTGTTCTAATTTGGAACAGCTTTGTCAAAGAGAAAACTGTTTCTTCTGTTTCTAGCAGAAAGGTAATGTTTAGAAATGAAAATTGCTTTCTTGAATGAGAAATAAATGCCAAGCTATGGAAATAAAATAGAATACTTCTTAAAGTGTAAGATCCTCTAAGGTGGCAACTGAATTTTTATCGTTTTCTCCTTTTTAAATAACGATTGAATTAAATTATGTAGTATCTACATCTTTTAACTTCTTCTCTGATAAAGAGTACATTCATAGGCAATAACATTTGAAAGAACTGACATGAACAAGGTGAAATTTGAATATTAAATGTAAAAATGTCAGTTCTTTATAAGTAGGAGAAAAATAAGAGGTTAAAAATACTGAAAAGAGGGCAGCACTTATGGCTCAGTGCATAGGGCGCTGGCCCCATATACCAAGGGTGGCGGGTTCAAGCCCAGCCCAGGCCACCTAAACAACAATGACAATTTAAAAAAAAAAAAAATAGCCAGGTGTTCTGGCGGGTGCCTGTAGTCCCAGCTACTCAGGAGGCTGAGGCAAGAGAATCACCTACGCCCAGGAGTTGGAGGTTGCTGTGAGCTGTGACACTAAGGCACTCTACCAAGGGTGATAGTGATACTCTGTCTCTAAAAAAAAAATATATATGCTGAAAAGAAAAGAAGAAAAGGTCCAAGCAGCGCCTGTAGCTCAATGGAGTAGGGCACTGGCCCCATATGCCAGAGGTGGCAGGTTCAAACCCAGCCCTGGCCAAAAATTGCAAAAAAAAAGAAGAAGAAAAGGTCCTTGAGACAAACCTAAGAAAACCTTGAATTCACACTCACATCCATTATACAGACATCTACAGATGATGCCACTCAATGAATATGATTAATCCTCTGATTTATTTTGTGCCTTGAGAACCAGATGGGGTATGTTTTGTGCTATGATATCGTATATACAAGTACAAATACAAGACCTTAAGTAAACAATCTGTGTTGACTATAACTTAGATATTTCCTTTCTTCCCGTAGCCATACTTCGATTTGCATAACAAAGGACTTGAGTTCTTTTCAAAATACATATTCCCAAAATGTGTGTGTATGTGTACGTGTGCTTCTTTACTGCTTATCAGTGAGACAAAGGCTGTTTTATTTACTGTGCATGTTCCTGATTAAAATGCAAAGAAATCAAGTATCCTGTACCTAACGAAATACAAAATAGTCATAGAATAATTTTAGAGTTGGAAGTAACCTTACAAATTATACAATTTATTTCAGAGATAAATCTCAGAATAGGTTTTTCCCTCCAGAGTACAGAGCCAGCCAGCTCAGAGCTGGGTAACATAAATAGTCGTTATGTATTTTCTTAAGATGATAAAAGATTTGAGAAATCATTAATTTTTATGAATCACCTTTATTAAATAATTAGATGAAAGATATCACCATAGTACTTTTCCAGTTATACATTCTGAAAACTATAGCTTACAAAGTACTATATACTGTTAAGAAATTAAATTTTTTTTGAGACAGAGTCTCACTTTGTCGCCCTTGGTAGAGTGCTGTGGCATCATAGCTCACAGCAACCTCAAACTCTTGGGCTCAAGCATTTCTCTTGTCTTAGTCTCTGAAACAAGAGTCCATTGTGGCAGACTACAGGCACCCACCACAACATCCAACTGCTTTTTAGAGACAGGGTCTCACTCTTGCTCAGGTTGGTCTCGAACCTGTGAACTCAGGCTTTCCTCCCTGCCTAGGCCTCCCAGAGTGCTAGGGTTACAGGCATGAGCCACCACGCTCAGCCCTAAGAAATTCAATTCAGATAGCTTTTCATATCCTTAAAAATATTGTTTTACTTGGAACATCAGCCTTCTAAGTACTCTTAGGTAGTCAAAACAATACCAACTACAAACAAATATAAATGGTCAGAAATTACCTTGTTTATGATAATGTTTCTAATATTCAGATAATTATAATTGTTTAAATCGCTATACAATCCTTAAAGAAAAAACTTAGGCATTGCCACCGAAGGTGTTGGTGCGGCAGGATTGCAGGGAGCTGAGAGCTGGAGAACCAAGTGTGGCAGAGGGGGGCTAGTGGGCAGAATTCACGGGTCCCTAGGAAGATGGAGACCATGGCACAGCCCACGCCACTGCCAGTGCCAACCCCAGAACTACCCTTGGACCTAGCGATCCCTCCCCTGGCTGCACTACTACCCTGTGGGCATTTGGGCCTAAGGGTAATACAGGGTTCCCCAATTTAGCAATGAGCAGGGAACATCCCCCCAATTTCCTAGCCTTGGATAATTTAAGGAAGGGACTGGCCCACCTACCTTGCCCAAGGGGAAGGGACTTTACTCATCCGTTACCAAGTCCTGGTCAAATGTAACTACACAGGAGTGAGGCCACCATATATACCCCTAGACAAAAGGACCTAGGTGGAAATTTTCCCACTTGGGTCTTTCCCTCTGCCAGGAGCTCTGGAGCTTTTTCTCTATTCCTCTTTGGCTAATAAATCCTGTCTTACTACTGATCTGTGGTTGCTGGGTTCATTCTTCAAATCCCTGAGACCAAGGACCTAGTGAAAAAGAAATTCCAGTAACAATATATCTTATGCACCAAAAAATGGCAATATGTGAGTGTGTTTTAGGAATTGTATGAACATATAGAAAAAAACAAAACCCATGGCAAATATGTAAATAAAAAACAGAAGTTAAAGTTTTTACTTAGGCTATTTTGGAAAAAATAAATATTCTGTAACCATATCTATCAAAATGTAGCTTCTCAGAATGAACTTGGAAAAACCATACATATGTTATATGAAAATGTTTAAGCGTTTCCTGTAAGTATTCCAAAAAATCTGAATAATCAGCATAGTTTTCTTAGATAGGAAAAAAACAATATTATAGGAAACACTAGTGCAGGAAAGTTCCCCATGTGGCCATGGACTGGCCTTGTGATCCCCATTTTTGGTTTGGAGGTGTCAGGAATAACAGTAGAATGTGCTGAGAATGTAATATCCAGAGATAGAGAGGAAGTGCCTGAGACACTTAGGCTTTGCTCCTGTCTCCCTTAGGGAAGGTAAAGTGTTGAGTTAGGGAGAAACTCCTCTGCGTAGCCTTGACTTTGTATATCTCCCTCCCCTAGAAACAGGACGTCTTTTGGGAAAAAAAAAAAAAAAAAAAAACTTAATCTATATATACTTTAAATTGATCACATTGTCAAATTGATACTTTAACTTTGCTCCTGAACATGTTATGTTTTTTTGGTTTGGTAAATATGTTTGTAAAGAAGGAATTTCAAGATATTTATGCTTATGGATGAATGTTTTGAAGTTCTCAGTTATAGATTTGATCTTTTAAGTAATTTTATTTTATTTATTTTTTTTATTATT
>CAUYON010114926.1:0-11535 GCA_963573935.1 Arctocebus calabarensis | reverse complement strand
CTCTGATTTCCTGGAAAGTCATGTAAATGGCTTAGTTGTGGAGTGACTGCACTGTGGTGCGGTCTGTTGGACCTAGCATAGGAGCTCAGTCCAAACCAGCAGACGCATATAAATTTTATTTAACAGAATCTTTTTTTTTTTTAATTAAATCATGGTTGTGTACATAAATGCAATCATGGGGTACAGTGTGCTGGTTTCATATACAATTTAAAATATTTTCATTGAACTGGTTGACATAGCTTTCATGGCATTTTCTTCGTTATTGTGTGTAGACATTTATATTCTACATTTATTAAGTTTCATCTGTACCCTTCTGAGATGCACCGTAAGTGTGAACCCACCAAATACTGTCCCTCCGCCCATTAGAGTTAGAAATGCTAACTCTCAGACTCTCCTAGACCTTTGGAATCAGAAACACTGGGACCTTGAAATCTGTATTTTCCCCCCAACTCTTTACAAGAGATCCCTAGGTATGCTCAAATTTGAAAACAACTATAAGTGCTCACATGAGAGAAAATAACTTATTTTGAGAATTAGTATTTCTATTCCTCTGCCTTGGAATCTAAAAGGAATGGTGTTTGTTTATCATCATACTTAGATTGCCTACCTCTAGTCTGACAGTATTTGCCAAGAAATGCAATTGAAAATATATTATTTTTAGTTTTTTAATTACTACTTAATAGTGGTACGTATTTGGGGATACATATGATATTTTGATGCATGCATACAATGAGTAATGATTAAATAAAGGTAACTGGGATCTATCATCTCAAACATTTATCTTTATATTCTGAATATTTAATTTCTCTTCTAGCTATTTTGAAATATTTAATAAATTGTTAACTATAATTAACCTATTGTACTATTGAGCATAAGATCTTATTTTTTCTGTATAAGTTTATGTTTGTACCCATTAATCCACCTCTTTTTATCTCTCCGTCTCCCTTTCCCTTCCCATCCTCTGCTAACTAGCAAGCTACTCTCTATTTCTGTGAGATCCATTTTTTTTTAGTTCCCGTATGTAAATGAAAACATGTAAAATTTGTCTTTTTGTGCCTGGCTCATTTAACTTAATGTAATGACCTCCAATTCCATCCATATTGCTGCAAATGACAGGATTCTATTCTTTTTTATGGCTGAATAGTGTATCATAGCATTGTGTATAACTACTGTATTTTCTTTATCAATTCATTTGTTGATAAGTACTTAGGTTGATTCTCTTTCTTGGCTCTTGTGAACAATGTTCCAGTAAACATAAGAAAGTAGGTATCTCCTCAATTTATTGATCTTTCTTTAGAATTTATTTTAGTTTTTTTATATAAGATAGTAGTAGGCTCTGTATGTAGCAAGATTCAACATTTCACCCTCATTCTTTAACTCTTTATTCCATAGTTGAGTTCCTTCCCAATTAGACTCTGATTCCTGAGAGACTGAATGTTATTCAGTCATAAGTTATCATAGTTAAACAATGATAGCTCATTATTTAAAGGCTTGGGCAAAACCAAACCTTTAACAGCTAAAATAAGTCTGTATTGATAATTGTTTCAGTGATAGTAACAGCAGCTTTTCTAGTCATTGTCAATGATGTCCATTGAGTTGTCTCAGCATTTTAAAAAAGTTTGAAATGGAATTCTAGAGGCCTCCGATTTATGCTTATTCTAACAATTATGTTGCATGCATCAAATCCTATTACAGCAAAAGCTAAGGGACTGTCCTGATTCATCTGTTACACTGACATCTGACCAAACTAGGGATTACTTAAAACAATATTGTTTTGTTATATGAATGTTAACATATAAATACACGTCAGCTATTCTCCATGTTCCAGAGGTTATTTGCCCTGTTTCTCAGGTCATTAAAAAATAAAATACACTAGCAATCCTGGGGCATTTAAAGCATGGCATTATAAATGTACAAAAAATTGATATTTGAACTTAAATTCTTATTTCTTTTTTATGTAATCTCTTGAGTTTTCTGTTGTTGTGTTATTTGATATCAGAATAACATAATCTATTGATTTCTCATAACTGCTTTAGGACAGCACATCAGTCCCACTCTCCTTTTCACTATGTTTCTATTATTGCATTTATCACAATTTCATTTTAATTTCTTCGTTACCTGTCAGCCTGTCCCTTATTAAACTGTGAGGATAAAATGTCTTATTTGTCATCATATCTCCCATTCCTGGGACTATCAGTATACCTTTTTATAAAAAATATTATATGTGCAACCAGCTCAATTATTAAAGGTAATCATATACAATATGACTTATTATTTAAGTTTATTTAATAAGCATTTATTAAGCATCAATTTTGTATTAGGACTATTAAACTGTGTTAGGAAGTTTGTTCTAAGCACAGGTCTGGAATTAGCCATTTACCTAAGGAACTTTGAAATTAGTTCCCATTCCTAGATTTTTATCCCTCATGTTCTAATACTGGAGGGTAAAGCTGGAGACAGGGGAAGGTATTTTTTTTTTTTTTAAAGCTCCCATGATTGCTAAATGTGGTGGCTCATGCCTGTGATTGTAGCACTCTGGGAGGCTTAGGAGGGAGAATCACTTGAGCCAAGGACTTCTAGACCAGTTTGAGCAAGAGCCAAACCCCACCTCTACTGAAAATAGAAGGAAAAAAAAAAGCTCCCAGGATAATGCTAATGTTCTCTCAGAGTTCAGAGATAAAGAGATTGTCCTTCTCCTAGACTAGGTATGTCTTCTTCTTTAATATCTTTGTCTCTATTATTTTTTATCTCTATTTATCTCAGTTTAAAAAATGGGAAGTTAAGTGCCTTATTTTCACGCTTAAAGAAGTAGAAGGCACTTCGACTTAGATTATCTTATGTACTCTTACGATAACTCTGTGAAATAAACATTATTGTCCCCCTTTTTTTCATTGAGCCTTGAAGGTTATAAAAACTTAAACAGTATCACACAACTAGTTAGTGGTAGAGTATGAGTTGGAACGCAGAGCTCTGTAACTCCAGAGCTCATGCTCTTTTCCCTTGATATAGCCAGTGTTAAAGCAAAAACTATTCATGACACTTATGAAAAGATGGTAAGGCAGACTTTATTCAAGGGAGGCTGTAGTGATAGGTACAGATGTCTAGCGGTTGGCAAGACAAATTGGATTTAACTCTGACTCCAACAAGGATAAGTAGGGATTTATAATCAAAGAGGAAGGTGCATCAACAAATGGAAAATTTCTAAGAGAAAATATTAAGGATGAGGGTTTTCTTGCTAAACTAACATGATAGGATTCATGCTGGAGGAAGGCCAAGGTGGTAAAATATTTAGGATGGTCAGAAAACAAGGATGGACGATTTTCCTTAAATTGACTTAGCAGGATTTGGGGGCAAAGTGGTTTCTATGGGAACAGGGAGGGAAACCCATGGTTGGCCTAATCACAAAGAACTCAGAGGGGGCTGACTAAAGTTTTGTCAAAGGAGTTTAGAATCAGCTATAATATAAAGCCAAACTTAATTGTTTTAAAATGTATTCTACCAATTGCACATTTGTTCCGATAAAAATAGAAAAAATGCATTTTTTCAAATGCAAATTGATTGTCTTATAAGTAAGTTAAATGCTCTCTGGAAAAAATAAGTTGATTTTTATGTATGTGACCTTTCTTAAGTTTTATTTCATTTTTACTCACTCTGTATCTTAGTGCTTTTCCATGGGGGGAAGAAAAGTCTTAGGCTGTCAGATTTTTTAAATCATTGTGTATACTTTAAGTAAGTAGTGGCTTCACTTTTGTGTCAAGACTATTATTCTTAAAGAAGCTGCCTGAAGTTATACAACTTTATTTTTTTCACACTACAGAGTACATACAAATCTCTTAAACATAGGAAAATAGCAACCTGCTGGCTTGGCACAATGGTTCCTGTCTGTATTCTCAGCCCTCCGAGAGGCCTAGGTCAGTAGATTGCTTGAGTTTAGGAGATCAAGATCAGCCTGAGCCAAGAGTGAGACCTCATCTCTATTAAAAATAGAAAAACTGGCCCAGCATTATAGTGGGTGCCTATAGTCCCAGCTGCTCAAGAGGCTAAGGCAAGAGGATTGATTGAGCCTAAGAGTTAGAGGTTGCTGTGAGCTATGACGCCACAGCTCTCTACCCAGAGCAATGAGGTGAAACTCTGTCTCAAAAAGGGGGAAAAAATAGCAACCTACCCTCAGTGGGCACTTTACCCTCTGCCAGATTCTAATGCTTTATTATTTTATGCCAACTCTGTTGACCATTATTTTTCTCTCTTGGTGATTTTTGAGGCCATATATTAAGATTTCATGTAAAATGTTAAAGTTTAGAAGTTGATGGTTAATTTATGTGTGTGTATAGTGCATATGTGTAATATGGAAATTACAAATTGGACCATAATAAATTATTAAAATAAAAAAGTAGCCAGTGAGAGTAGGCAGGTGCTTCACCAGCTCAAAACTATGCATATAATGATAGTATTTCTTATAAACTTTATACTAACTTGAGATTGCTTTTTAAAAGGACTGTTTTTACAAAATCCTAGCCAGTAGATTACAGCCTATCATCAAAAAAGTCATACATCACTATCAAGTAGGTTTCATTCCAGGCATGCAAGGCTCATTTAACATACGCAAGTCCATAAATGTTATCCACCGTATTAACAGAAGCAAAAACAAAGACCATATGATCCTCTCAATAGATGCAGAAAAAGCATTCGATAAAATCTAGCATCCTTTTCTAATTAGAACAATGAAGAGTATAAGCATACATGGCACATTTCTTAAACTGATCGAAGCTATCTATGACAAACCCAAAGCTAATATTTTACTGAATGGAGTAAAACTGAAAGCTTTTTCCATTAGAACTGGAAGCAGACAAAGTTGTCCTCTGTCACCGTTTCTATTCAACATAGTGCTGGAAGTTCTAGCCCATACAATTAGGCAAGACAAGAAAATAAAGAACATCAAAATGGGAGCAGAGGAGTTCAAACTCTCCCTGTTATATGATGATATGATCTTATACTTAGAGAATCCCAAAGACTCAACCATAAGACTCCTGGAAATCATCAAAAAATACAGTAATGTCTCAGGATATAAAATCAATGCCCACAAGTCAGTTGCCTTTGTATACGCCAATAACAGTCAAGATGAGACTCTAATTAAGGATATAACTCCCTTCACTGTAGCTTCAAAGAAAATGAAATACCTGGGAATATACCTAACAAAGGAGGTGAAGGACCTCTATAAAGAAAATTATGAAATGCTAAGAAAGGAAATAGCAGAGAATATTAACAAATCGAAGAATATACCATGCTCATGGCTGGGAAGAATCAACATTGTTAAAATGTTTGTGTGAGTAGTACTATTATACCTATCTTGAGTGTCTTGCTTGTACTGTATCACGTCATACCTTTGTTTAATTCTTAATAAACTGTTCAATTGTTTAAAAAAAAATTTTCAGAAATAAAAATTCTCAAAGAAAAAAAAAGAAATGTAAGCCTAAGTAACAAATTTTAATGTTAGCATACTATACCAGTTTGCAAATATAATAATAATATGTTTAACCGGTTCCCTACTAATGGACATGTAAGTTGTTATGAAATTTTTATTATAATACAAGTACTGAGATGATGAATATTCATATATATACATTCAAAGTGTGTGTAAATTCATGTGCAACTTAAACTATAAACTGTAAAACATAAAAAAAAAAGTATATACTTCCCAAAGCAATCTACCTATTCAATGCCATCCCTATTAAAATACCAACATCATATTTTCAAGATTTGGATAAAATGATTCTGCATTTTGTATGGAACCAGAGAAAACCCCATATAGCTAAGGCCATTCTTAGTAATAAAAACAAAGCCAGGAGCATCAGTATACCAGATTTTAAGCTGTATTACAAAGCCATAGTGGACAAGACAGCATGGTACTGGCATAAAAATTGAGACAGACATTTGGAATTGAATAGAAAACCAGGAAATGAAACTAACATCTTACAGCCACCTAATCTTCGATAAACCAAACCTTGGGAGAAAGACTTCCTAGTCAATAAATGGTGCTGGGAGAACTGGATACCCATGTGTAAAAGACTGAAACTGGACCTACACCTTTCTCCACTCACAAAAATTGATTCAAGATGGATAAAGGACTTAAATTTAAGGCATGAAACAATAAAAATCCTCAAAGAGAGCATAGGAAAAACACTGGAAGATATTGGCCTGGGGAAAAACTTCATGAAGAAGACTGCATGGCAGTTGCAACAACAAAAATAAACAAATGGGACTTAATTAAACTCAGAAGCTTCTGTACAGCTAAGGAGACAACAACCAAAGCAAATAGACAACCTACCCAATGGGAAAGAATATTTGCATATTTTGAATCAGACAAAAGCTTGATAACTAGGATCTATGGAGAACTCAAATTAATCCACATGAAAAAAGCCAACAATCCCATATATCAATGGGCAAGAGACATGACTAGATCCTTCTCTAAAGAAGATAGACGAATGACTAACAAACATATGAAAAAAATGCTCATCATCCCTAATCATTAGAGAAATTCAAATCAAAAACACCCTGAGATATCATCTAACCCCCTTGAGAATAGCTCACATCACAAAATCTCAAAACTGCAGATGCTGACGTGAATGTGGAGAGAAGGGAACTCTTTTACACTGCTGGTGGGATGCAAACTAATACAGCCTTTTTGGAAGGAAGTATGGAGAACCCTCAAAGAACTCAAGCTAGACCTCCCATTTGATCCTGCAATCCCATTAACTGGACATCTACTCAGAAGGAAAAAAATCCTTTTACCTGGCTCAGCGCCTGTGGCTCAAGCGGCTGAGGTGCCAGCCATGTACACCTGAGCTGGCGGGTTTGAATCCAGCCTGGGCCCACCAAACCACAATGACAGCTGCAACCAAAAAAAAAAAAAAATGGCCAGGCGTTGTGGCGTGTGCCTGTGGTCCCAGCTACTTGGGAGGCAGAGGCAGGAGACTCGCTTGAGCCCAGGAATTGGAGGTTGCTGTGAGGGTGACAGCTCTATCCAGGGTGACAGCTTGAGGCTCTGTCTCAAAAAAAAAAAAAAAATCCTTTTACCATAAGGACACTTGCACCAGACTGTTTATTGCAGCTCACTTTACAATTTCCAAAATGTGGAAACAGCCTGAATACCCACCAACTGAGGAATGATTAACAAGCTGTGGTATATGTACACCATGGAATACTGTTCAGCCATTAAAAAAATAGAGAATTTGCAGCCTTTTTATTAACCTGGATGGAAGTGGAACACATTATTCTTAGTAACGCATCACAAGAATGGAGAAGCATGAATCCTATGTACTCAATTTTGATATAAGGACAATTAATGACATGGCGTGGGGGCAGGAGAGAGCAGAGAAAGAAGGAGGGAGAGGTGGGAAATAGAAGAGCATTGAGAAGGAAGGAAGGAGGGAGGGAGGTGGGGTCTTGGTGTGTGCCACACTTTTTGGGGGCAAGACAGGATTGTAAGAGAAACTTTACCTAACAAATGCAATCATTGTAACCTTGTTGCTTGTACCCTCAATGAATCTCCAACAATAAATTAAAAATAAAAAAAAGGACCGTTTTTATTCAGTGTCACCATCTACCTTTTTTGGAACCATACTGGTAGATGATAATACAAATATTTGCGAGGGTAAAATTAGAATACATATTAAAGAGATTAGTCTTAAATGCCATTACAGAGGGATGTATTTACGTTTAGGATGTTTAAAGATTCCTCCTCTTCTTTCTAGAATGCCCTTACCCTTTTGCCCTGGAGCAAATTGATTCTCATTCCTCAGAACCATTCTTCAGTTGAGCCTTCTCTGCCTGATAAGTTTTCGGACTTAATGTTTCTAGAGGGATTCAGGATTTGTCCCTCTAGTATGTCCCCGTAATGGTTTATTTAAGTGTATGTTTTGTCAACCTAAACCAAGCAATAGAAAGACCAACTTTCCAGAGAAAGTTGAGACCAGCAAGGGATTATGGTCCAGGGTACCCATTTTACAACAGATTATAGGCATGTTCTGGAGGCAAAGGAAAGTAAGAATTTTTAAAGGTAAAATGATTCGTTGTTTTGTAACAATTATCCTTGGCTACAAGAATTACTAACAAGCGTGGCATCAGTCCCTTTAGGGGAATGGGCACGTGTAGGACACTTGTAGGAGCCATCGTTGTTCAGGGTCATGGTGGCCTTTATGTAAGGTTGTGTTTTTAGCAATCTCCTATGATGGTTCCTATTACCAAGGACACATGTGGAAGGGTCCACCCTTCATGGCCTCCTAACTCTATTTGCTAGGGTTTGATGTAGTATCGGACTGTCCATTTTGATACTGACAGCAGTCAGTTTTCTCAGCCAAATGGGAGCTCATTCATGTAAGGACTATCTCTAGGAGCTTGCATACAGTCTAAAACTTTGTACATTTATCAAATGTTTCATTTTGACTTAATGAATAAATTTTATTTGCCATTACCATAGAAAATGTAACAAGACAATTTCACAATTATACAAATAATTGTGACTCTTAGTTTTAGGAAAACTGAGGTCTAAGGTAGCTAAATAACTTGCTAACATCATTCAGATTGCACCTTAGATTTGTTCTGACTCTGTTCATTTGTTTTTTAATCCTGAATACTTTACAATTAGTCAGTATTTGCAAAATTATGTTGCACAGGATTATATTGCCCCCAAGGAACGTAACTGGAGTCATAGCTTATAAAGGGGAAGATCTGTTTTGAAAAAAAAAAAAATTGATTAGGCAAAAAGTGAATATTTTTGACCCCAGGACTTTCCTCAGCTATAATGTGCTACAGTACTCAGAGCCAATGATTGATACAACTAACATGCAGTATTTTACAAGCTTATATGTTAACACAGCCCTGCTTTAAAATTATTCTATCTACTCTTAAGAGAATATTAGTTTAAAAAGATACTATTTATGTGGTACTGATTCAAGTTCTTGATATCAAAGTACTGTTATTTTTGTACGTTAACAGAAAACATTGAAAAGGCACCGGTTGTGGGCCCTTTTCCTGAATCTGACTCTGATTTGTTCCATGAATTTTGACAGTTTAAAAATTGCAGGAAATTGTTTCCATTTATTCATTAGTAAAGGGGATGTCTAAGGAGACATATGGTCAAATATTCAATTTTCAGATTTGTGATTTTGGGCCTATAGTCATTGTTTTGCTTACAAAGAACATTACAGGACCCCTTTCTGTTAAAGTTTATTTTTTAGTTAGTAAAGGGGAAAAAAGAGCCCTGTTATGATATTATATTATTGACTTAATAGCATCTGTTGCAAGATGATTTAACTTGGTCAAATTTAAATCTTAGGCTTACTCTGAATTAAAGTATAATTATAAGAGGATGTTTAGACATGGTAACCCTGCAGTTTGAGATAGAAATCTCTGAAAGCTAATAAGAGATTGTGGGTTTTGGAACAGAATCAACAGCACTCATTATAAGAAGAAAGAACCTGTTAGTGCCCCGTATCATCAGTGAAGGGGATATGCACGCAATCACGGAGTTTTTTTTTTTAATAAAAATGCTTTTTAACCCTGATCTGATTACATTATATGTATCAAAACATCATGCACATGATGAGAATATACAATTATTTTATAATATTTAATAATTAAATTTTTTAAATGCTACTTTTGCTTCAAGCATTATTTTTTGTGTTTCTTTGGAATTAACTTAAGGCAGATTTCGAAGAACCAAAGAATTAAGGGCAATTCCTTTATGTATTTTGTATATGTTATATACTTAGGTATATTTCATGTGTATGTATATATGTTACTATCAAATCATAGTATCTAGTTTATTTACATTATCATCATACTGAGATTTGAATGATTTTTAAATGGTCAGAAAAATCTTTAGATATGTCACGACTTAATTTTTTCAAGACAGTTCCTAATGTAGAATTTTAAAGGATTTTTAACAGTGGCAGCAGCTCTGAGGTAAATATCTAATATCCATAAACATTTACTTTGGAAAGGCTAAGTCTTATTAGGATGTTTCAGTAAGATATGTTTATATGTTTATTAAAAATAGCAATTACAACATTCTCATCTGGTGAAATAAACAGAAAAGACCAGTTAAACAATAGATTCGAGAATCTAAATGTAGACATATATGTCAATGAAGATAAATATTAACTTGAACTTGCAAGTAATATTCCCCCAAAGACTTAAAAACTCTTAAAGATCTTAATTTTCTAAGTTGAACCTCTCCCTGGGTAGGTAAAACTAAAATTTAGTCTTAGACTTTAGGAAACTTTCATTATTCAAACAGCTCTTGCATGGCCCAGGAAGATATGTGCAGAATGCAGTAAACTTCATAGTTCATCATCAGTGATATTATAATCTGAAATGGAGCTGAACCGAAGCGTAGTATTGAAGATTTTAATGAAAGAGCATATTAACATAATTAAACAATATCAAAAAGATGAAAAGGGAAATTTTTGCCTGTTTTAAAGATCTTGCTTCCACAGGGGCTTTGCTGTGCCTGTTGTGTGTTACAGTAGCCCCCACCTTACCTGCAAAGTATATGTGCCAACACCAGCATGGATGATGCCTGAAATCATCCTTATATATACTATATTTTTCCTTATACTTATCTACCTGTGATAAGGTTTAATTTATAGACTAGCCACATTATAGACTAAGACATTAACAATAAGACCTAATAATAAAAGACGGATTGTGTATCCTTTATCCTAAATGTTTGGGATCGGAAGTGTTACGGATTTTAGGGGTTTTTTTTTTTTTTGGAATATTTGCTTATACTTAATAAGATATCTTGGGGATGGAACCCAAGCCTAAACACAAAATTTATTTATGTTGCAAATATACCTTATACACATTTACTTATATTTTATATATTCCTTATACATGTTTCATATATACCATAGTCACATAGCCTAAAGATAATTTTATATATATTTTTGATAATTTTGTGCATGAAACAAAGTTTGTGCATGTGGAGCCATCAGAAAGCAAAAAGGTGTCGCTATCTCAGCCACTCCTATGGACAGTCTATGGTGTTTTAGCATCACCATTATTCCTGACTCTGAATTCATATGCTACCAATGAGTAATCTTTTTTATACTTACTTGCACATAAGTACTTAATAGTAAAAATAATACGCCATCGATTAATACAGTGAAAAGTGTTCAGAGTAAATAAGCTGCACAGTAGCGTCACCAGAAAGCCGTGTCAGCTGTTAGACAGCAGCAAACAATGGCAGGCTTCAGCCTCTGCCTATGACGCTGTGTTTTGGTTGAAAGGTTATTGTCCACTGTATTTCATTTACTTTAAGTGAGAGGAAACATCTTAAGCAGTTGTGGAAGCAGGGTGTGGGTCCTGTAGGGAGGTGGTGTGCTGCTGAGAGGCTTTTTTTTTTTTTTTTTCACGTGAAAGTGATTTATTTTTATTTATTTATTTTTTTATAATTTTATTGAATCATAATTCTGTACATTGGTGCAATCATAGGGCACGATTCATATACATTCAGAAATGTTTTGATCGTAC
>CAUYON010114924.1:0-60380 GCA_963573935.1 Arctocebus calabarensis | reverse complement strand
CCTTCATATGAAAGCTATAAATTAGCTTCATATTAGGGCTGAGTACATTGGATACTTTTTCTTCCATTCTTGAGATACTTTGCTAAGAAGAATATGTTCCAGCTCCATCCATGTAAACACAAAAGAGGTAAAGTCTCCATTACTTTGAGTTTTTGTTCCTTGCAAAAATAAAAAATCAGGAGAGAAATAATTATAAAATAAAAAGCACCATACAAACGTGACATTAGTGTCGTCTTTTCCACTTAGGGCAAGGAGGCCCAGGGAAACGGCACAGCCTTCCAGGCAACCGCAGCTCCACGTGGCACAAAACCCAGACCCTCACACACGAGGTTTCAGGATGGAGCAGCCAGCTGGGCATCTGGTGTGGGAAGTGTTCAAAGAGCCTGGATAAGGCCTAGGTCTCATCGGAATTGTTTCAGCTATGTGGCAAAATCCAAATCAATCTAGCTAACGCAAAATAGAAAGGTATTGGTGTGTATAACTGCCCGTGGGACACATTTGGCTTGGAAATCTGTTCTTCTTACATCTCGGCACTGCGTTTCTTTGTGTTGGCTTTGTTCTCTGGCAGGTAGTTCTCTGTGGTGGCGAGGGGGTCCCCCGAGGCAGCAGGCTTATGCCTCCCAGCCCTGTCCTCATGCCCACAGAGCACTTCAGTCGGGCTCCCAGGGCTCTGATGGGCCTGCCTGGGTCACATGCTTACCCTAAAGAGTCAGCTTTGCCAAAGGACCACATCCTCCTCTCTGCCCAGGCCCGGGTCGTGCTCCGCAGAGGGAGGGGACTCTGTCAGCCCCACTTGGCTCCTGAGGTCGAGAGCGAGGGCGTGCTAGTTCCTTAAGAGAAAAACCAGGGTGCTACTAAGAGAACAGGGAAGCCATGCTGGAAGGACCTCTACAAGATCATCCCAGCCCTTCCCACCGCCAGCCCCTGAGACTTCAAAATGAGCCATAAACTTTCTTTTAGAGGGAAAACCTTTTATATTTAAAAACGACCAGAATGACTAAAGGACGCGTGGCCCTTGCTCACTACACAGTCATGTCCTCGGCAGTGGAGCAGGGCAATTACCTGTCTATAAATCAGTCACTGTCCCTGGAGGCCCAGCCGCCCCACCCACAGGCTCGTGGCCAGACCACTGAGTCATCCTGGGCCCCACCCGGCATGTTTTGCTTTTCCCACAGTCTTTGACCCTCCCGGGAGAGCTGAGGAAAGAAGTGGTGTCTTTCAGAAACAAGAGGCCTCTCCTGCGAGCTGGCAAGGTGGGTGTGGGTGGTAGTCATTCTGCAACTCCCAGTGCATTTAAAATCAGATTCTTTCTCACACACAAAATGGATTCATATGCAATTTATACCTTATCCTTTTCTCTGTTTCACAAACGCCCCGAAGCCCTTATCATCCTGTTAGACCTAGAAAGCCCAGCTGTTTCTTTCCGCTTACAGCGTCCCCTTTCCTGCCTCCCGTCCTCTTTCTCCCTTCCCCGAGAGGCAGCACCTGTCACCTGGTCCCCGAACTCCCACAGCACAGCGTCGATGCTGCCCTCACGAGCTGTTCAGGGGATGGCTGACCCTGTGGCTGGCTGTCTAGTCCTTGATGTCTCAAAAAACGTCAGCAGTGAGGCCAGGCTGCCCTGTACTCACACTTCGTGCAGAGACCGGTCCCCGGGACGTCCCCCAGAATGTTTGCTTCATGAGCAAACGAGTGAGCCAGTGTGTGTAAAACTGGACAAACCGCGCTGCAGAGCTAGGGAGACGTGAAGGGCCATTTACAGTGGCCGGTGGGGGTCTGTTTGGTCGGTTGTTTTTTTTTTTTCTTTCTTTTATACCTCCCAGAGTTGTCTAAGAGCCTTTTCCTTTTCAATGTAATTTTGAGTAGCTTCTCTACAGGTGATTTCAGGTAATTCCAGATGCTGCTCCTGGCAGAGTGGGGAAGCTACAGCCTCAATCCCACATGTGTCCCTCCAGACCCAAGGGTGGCCCCTACACTGAGTCCAAACTTCACAGAGCAACTGACTTTCTTCAAAGGATTTGTTCTGCAAAAATGTGGATTTAGTCAAAAGGCCACAGTCAAGGATCTAGAAGCCCAAGGCTTTCCACGCCAGGAAGAGTGTCCACACTTCAGAGGAAAGATTTTTTAGTAACTGAATAGGATGACTGGGCTGAGATCTTACAACTCACATCCGGGGAAATGTTCCAGCAGCCCAATTACTGACATAATGCATTCAGTGTTTGGGGATGACATGAAACATTGATTAAATGCTTTACAACTAATTTGCGATTAATTTGATACTTACACAGTTGTGCTGAACAGAATTAAATGCAGCAATATAAATATAAATAATGAATAATAAGCTCTAGCTGACTCTCAGCATTCTGGAACCCTCTAACAGACTGACTTGGCCATTTGATTTTCTCATTTCTGTGGAAAGTCATTTAGAGGTGTTCTAAGTGTGCTTAGCAAAGAGGATAACAGCCTGTTATTCCAAACACTAATAAAACAAAAATTATCCTATTATTCCAAGCAGTAGCAATAAAAAAAATCCCACAGCAAGGGAAGAGTTCGAATCCATTTTCGGTCCCATCTTGCCATACTCCATATTGCATGGTGCTTCCTATTTTACAATTTACAGCAAAAATATGTCTGCTTACCCACTCGTCACTTCCTAAGTGTTAATTGATCATCTATTATACTCCAGGCACCATGTTTTCCAGGTAAAGAAGATGGTGGAAATGTAAGCAATTTAGCCTAGGCGTAATGGACTGAAACTCATTTAATGAAGAGAATTCCCAGTCACTCATTTAAAATAAGGTCTTCCCAGAGACCATCCTTAACGAGTCCCATATTCCTACCACGTCTTCCACTTTACGAAGGGATTTCACACCAATATCTCACTTGGTGTTCACCAAACCCCTTAGCCATGGTCAGGGCTATTATGAATCCAGTTTTTCAATGGGGAAGATGAAAGCCGTAGACATGAAGTGAGTTACTGAAGACAACGAGAACAGCTGGCCACTGCCCCAGGACCAGGCTTTCGTCTCCTGGCTCTAGCTCCTTTCTCTTCCCAGTTATTTTTGCATCTAACCAGTAGTCAGACCTGTGCGGCCAGAAATGGCTCATATACTCAGGGCTGGTGAAGACATGTTTTCAGAGTCTTTCTAAAAGGCGATCTTATTTCCTGTGCGGAGCCGTAATGAAATTGAAGGGTTGAGACTGAGCCTTGGCACCCATCCTTCCTCCAGTTCTCTGCCTTAAGAACTGACAAACACTTTCCTAGTTGCAGATTCCAGCCGGAAAGAGGGGGTCTCGCATGCTTAGCACTGTGGGTAAACTGGAAATTCTGAAGCTGCCCTTGAGCCGTGCTTCCACAAGCTTTAAACAACTGCTGATCAAAAATGATTCTAAATCCTTGAATGCTTCCTAAGAGTGCTACACGCTCTTTAGAATCAGACACAAAAATCAATGACTCGTGCCCTTGAAGAAATGAAGCCAAAACACTTCTAGCGTTGCCAAGGGAAGAGTTCACTGCAGGGTTTCTCAGAGCGAGGTTGGTCTGCATTCCTAAGGAAGCTGTTAAGCCCTGGCACAATCTAAGGCGATGTAACTTAGTGGCTGTGGCAGGAGATTCCACTCATATATGTCCTTCGCCCTCCCCGTCCTGTAAAATGACTAAATGGCCTCTAATCAATCCTATCAGCTTAGGAAGCCTGGGGAAATACCACTTCCCAGAGCCAGCAGTGTGCCAGGGCCTGCTCCAGGAGTTGATAGTGGAGCTGGTAGGCTCTCACAAACTCCCAGGGGCCAAGAAGAATGAAACAACGCTCGGAGCGGAGAGCAGTACACAGCAAGGAAACGCGGCTCCCAGCTCGTCTTTGCTTGACCTTTCCAGGCCTCAGTCTCCCTGTCTGTGCAGTGGGGATAACGTGTAATTCTCTCCCTGGGACCCACAGGGGTGAGAGTCCATGGAGTGCTGACACTGCCCCCAGGATCCCCGTTTTCAGTTTCATGACTCAGACAATGTATCGTTAGGAACCTGTCACTAAAGTTGAAATCCAAAAATTGTATAGGAAAAATAAACTAAAATAAAAATAGAACAAGAGGTGGGTGTTGAGCACTGCTGCATGTTTTTGTTTAAAAAACACTGGGTGTTTGAGCACATGCACGCCAAGTGTTAGTTGTAAGTGAATTCATTTGTTTAAAAAAGACTTTTTTTTTTTTCTTAAGAGACAGAGTCTAGCTCTGTCACTCAGGCTGGAGTACAGTGGTCTGATATTAACCCACTGTAACCTTGAACTTCTGGGCTTACACGAGCCTCTTGCCTCAGCTCCCAAAGTGCTGGGATTACAGAGGTATGAGCCATCTTGCCCAGCTCTCAAAAATCTTGTTTGAACACCTTCATTAGAACTCATGTCAAAACTAGAAGCTTTTCAGGTAAAACAAAAACCAAAGGACTCATGAAAAAGATACTGTAGTTCTATTTGTTTATGTTATATGATGGCTTTATAAGACTCCATAATATTTGGAGCTAATTATATTGAGATATAGAATCTGACCTTAGGGGCTGCTTTGGCAGCACATATACTAAAATTGGGACAATACAGAGATGAGCATAGTCCTTGCTCAAGAATGACACACAAATTTGTGAAGCATTTCATACATTTATGGCAAATAAACATAAAAATATGCTCAACATCTCCAATCATCAGGGACGCACAAATCAAAACCACAATAAAGTATCCCCTAACTGGTGAGAATGGCTTTTATGAAAAAGTCCTGAAACAGGGGGGTGGGGGAAGAGAAGAGCAGAGAGAGGAAAGGAGAGAGGGGGTGACGGTGTGTGACACTCCTTTTGGGGGAGAGACACAAATATAAGGGGGATTTTACCTAACAAATGCAATCAATGTAACCTGGTTCTTTATGCCTTCAATGAATCCCCAACAATTTAAAAAAAAAAAAAGTCTCAAAACAGATCCTGGTTTGGATGCAGAGAGAGAGATTACACGACGCCGGCGAACTGCAAACTCGCACAGCCTCTGTGGAAATTTCGAGTCCTCAAAGGACTAAAAGGAGACCTACCATTTGATCCCCTATTGGATATTTACCCAAAGGAATAAAAGTCAATTTCACCAAAAAGACACATGTCAAGAATGTTTATTGCAGCACAATTCACAGTGGCAAAGATATAGAGCCAACCCAAGTGCCCATCAGTACGTGAGTAGATTAACAGAATGTTACACCACGGAGTGCTGCTCAGCCATTATAAAATGTGAACTAGTAACCTTTTGTAACAACTTGATGGAACTGGAGACCGTTCTTCTAAGTGAAGCATCACATGTACTCACTATTATGTTGGAGCTAATGGATCAACATCCATTGTTCAAAGGAAAGCAAGCAGGGTGGGGGTGAACTCCCACTGACCGCCATGATGCCTGCTATCTTGTTGATGGGCATGTTTATAACTTTGACTCAAATTGTACAACAGCAATGCATGTAACCAAAACATTTGTACCCCTGTAATATTCTGAAATTAAAAACAACAACAACAGAATTTGACCTTAAATAATTGGCAAACAAGGGAACTAACTCACTTGACTTCAAGTTACAATGACACATGGAGAAGCTTAACCCTACCCTGTGTCGTCAAGAGTGGCACCTGGTGGCAGCATGTGGCATTGCAGCCCAGCTCTTGAGGACTTTTTCCCCTGACTTTTTAAATAAATAAGTTTTTTATTTTAGAGCAGTTTTAGAGATATAGACAAATTACAAATATAGTAGTGCATAGAGTTCCCACCAACCTGACACCCAGCCTCCTCTGTTACTAGCATCTTATATTAGTATAAGTTTTCCACAAGTAATGAACTAAGACTGATACATTATTATTAACTAGGGATCAGATTTTACTTAACACTTTATTCGGGTTTCCCTAACGTTTACCTAAGTGTCCTTTTGTGGTTCCAAGGTACCATCCTAGATGCCATGTTGCATTTAGTCACCGCATTTCTCCAGCTGCCCCTGGCCGTGATGGTTTCTTGGGCTTTGCTGTGGCCGACCTTCACATTTAGAGGAATATTGGTCAGTATTTGGTTGCATGTCTATCGGACGGATTTGGCGGATGTTTCCTTATCATCAGACTGGGCTTATAAGTTTGGGGAGGAGATGTATTTAAATTGACTTGAGTTTGAGGATATTTTAGTGGAAGGTCAGAAAATTCTCTGGCATAGGAAAAGACTTTTGACTTGAAGCAGCACGGTCAGCTGTAGACGTCTCACCACTGGAAAAGTGCCACGGATATGAAGAGTCTTCCCGGGAAGTCTGTTCTCTCCACAGGCTTAGCTAACCCCAGCAAGCCACGGTGCCATCCGCCTTTTGTTCTAAAGGTTCTCAACATAATCTCCTATGGATTTTTCAATGGGAAAAATATTTCCAGTCTTTTAATGAAATTTAATTGGAAAACAATACTCATTTTATAAAAATTCCCTTATAAGCAACATTACTGAGCTATATCAGATATCTGAAATCCCCATATTACCTTCAAAGTCAGTGCATGAAAAAGAACATGGGAATTTATGGGCTGAAAAGTGCTCTTGTATCTCTGCCAGTGACAAATCTTTCTTTACTTGGAGAGGAGTCAAGTGAATAGACTCTCTTCCATACCAGCCACCTGAGATCCTATTTAAAAATGGAGTAAAACTACTTTCTCTATACCTAACCCATGCTGGGACAGGCTGATGCTACAACTCCAGAGAACCGAATTTGAACTGGAATTTTTGAAACTGGAGGAATCCTGAAATATTCCTCCCCCAAATTAACTATCTTATTTTGTTTTCTACAAAGATTATGCTGTTAGTAAAAGGGGAAACAACTTTCACATATAGAAAAAATATGAATCTTACATGATACACACCCATATGTTCTGTCTGCAGTTCGGTAGTTACTGTCTATGAAAGTACTCTGATGTAAGTGTATTTTAGTTACTCAGTCCTTTTAAAATCCGAAGGTCTTCATAATGATTCAGTCCTAGTCAAATATAACAGTAATGGCTCATGTTTATTTAGAACCTATTGTTCTGTGCTTCATGTACTTTATCTCATTTAATCCTGTCTGTTATAGATACACATGGTCCTCTTCCATCAATGAGGAAATTGAGGCTTAGAGAAGTTAAATAATTTGCCTGAGGAGACATATATAAAGTCAGTATTTGAACTTGGCACTGTCTGGGTCTAGCACTGAGTCTCAGCTTCTAAATGCTGGGTTAAACTACATTAGTGCTAATATGTTTATTTTAATATGCCTTCTGTGAAAGCAAGGGCCATATATCTTTTCTTTTCCTACTTGTTGGAACTTCACAATTAATTTATCCACATGGCACATATTAAATAATATCTGAAAATAAGGAACAGGAAGATATGTTATTATTGCTAATTATCACCTTGAAGGTAAAACATCAAATAGTCTAATCCGAATTGACCCAGGGAACAACAGTAAGATAAAGGCTGGACATTCAGTGGCCCCGGTATCTGGGTCTAGAGTGAGTGTGGCTGGACATTCAGTGGCTCCGTTACCTGGGACTAGAGTGAATGTGGTTTGGATCTCCGTGTTCTAAAACAGACTATTAATAGAAAATCTGTGGTCTGTTCAGGCCAACAGATCAGGAGATGACTGGTATCAGAAAGATAGTTTGCTACTCACAGTTCCCAGGACAAGGGGGCATCACACCCCAGGGGACCAGAGGGAGCAGCACCAGGTCAGTGGGAAGGCAGAGCAGAGGAACAGCTGTGGATGGGAGCCTTTACCGCGGACCCGGGGAAGAGTGAGCAAGGCGCCCGAGCAGGCCTGGGGCTGGGTAATGTCAGTGGGCCCCACACTCTTAGAGCTCCATATTTGCACAGGGTGTTTCATATCCCTTGCTGGGCACAGAAAATTTAGTGTCCAGCAAGCATTACAAAGCAGAATGGTAACTGTTCCTTTTTAAAAATTCTTTTTTTTTTTTTTTTTTGCAGTTTTTGGCCGGGGCCGGGTTTGAACCCACCACCTCTGGTATATGGGGCCGGCACCCTACTCCTTGAGCCACAGGTGCTGCCCTAAAAATTCATTTCTTTACCAAGCAACATTCTATACTCCAATGTATGTGTGTATGATACACCCAAACACACTCAATTCCCCCATGCACCGTATCACATGTTCTCAAGAGTCTGTGTTTAAAGGGTCCAAGTTGATATGGCCTTTGTTTATTTTCAAAACCATATTAATACAAAATAGAGCTAGAGCTGCTTATTCCTTACTACCAGAAGCAGTATTTTTAAATGCATCAGTACTGCTTGCTCCAGGAAACGTTTTCTTCATAGTCACAGCAAAATCAAACACCACATCATTTCAAGTTTCAGCAAACACTTTATTCTCCTCATTAATGTCTCAGAACTGTTGAAAAGCCAACGCCTGAAAATGTCCCTCAGCACTAGACGTGAATATTTTATGAAAAAGAAGTTGCAAGAGGATGAAAGCGTCCAGTAACTGTGTTTCTGAGTTTTCTCCTTTGGCGAAGTCCCCAAAGTGGACCAATTAGGCACAATGTCGGTAGAAGTACAAGAAGTAATCTGTGAAGAACATCCCAGCGAAATAAGGGTCAGTTGAACAGTCAGCTAAGTCCTGCCAGAGCAAGAGAAAAAAGAGGAAGATTAACCTAAAAACGAACTGTAGTTAAAGCAAGTTACTGATCTGTTTCTTTCTGGCTGAAAAGAAAAAGGGAGAAAGCGAGCTTACCGGAGCAGCTACCCGGAAATGGTAAGCGCTGTCGGCGAATCGGGCTACAGGGAGGTTCCAGATGTGCTGGAATCCCTAAATAAGGATGGGACGAGAGGTGCATTCCATAAGCACATTTGACACTCACTGAGAAAGCGAGTTCCCCAGGAACTGCAGGAGAGGTGTCTGGCGGCTAGATACTGTCTCGCTAGAACTGAGAGCGTGTGGTGGGAATAAGATGGAGTCAGTCAAGCCAAGGCCACGTGTCGCAGCGGGTCTGGTCTGCGGGGTCCTTGTGACGTTCACCTCCCGGCTCCCATTTTTATTGTTTTATAAATTTAGCTCCCACTCTAATGATGCCCATCTTGAGTAGTTGAGGAGGATTGATTTAGGAAACCGATTTTTGAATTGGAAATGTTGTAATAAGTCACTGAGTTGTGCTGACTATTATTTAAAATCAGGGTTAATGGGGTCTTTGCTTGGAACCTTTATGTATAAAATTGTGATTTTGGAAATGGAAGAACAGTCTTGCTGTTCTCCAGAATCACTGGCCCTCTGACAGGTCGAGTTTGGTGGACCTATCTCCTCTCTGCAATGACAGGCAGCCAGACCCTCTTCCATCTGTAACAGAACCATGTGCAGCTTCTTAAGGGCACAAGGAACCTGGCTGAGGCCAGCCCTGTGACCAGCGCCCGTCTGAGGGGAAACACTGGCGTTCAGCTCCTGCATCCCTCTCTTGGTAGGGAGAACAGCCAGGATTCCAAACACACCTTCTACTCGGATGACAAACCAGAAAACATTACCTGTGTCATGTCCTGGGAAACGTGGCTTCCGATGCCTCTGGCTTCCCCTTTACTGTAGAAGCAGATATTCCCAAGGGTGAACTGGCACTGGAAGACGGTCAGTGGCTCTGTTGTGCTTCAGGAAACAAAGGGAAGAAAGGACACGGGGAAAAGCAGTGACCAGCTTCTGCCAGGCTGCAGCTTGGTAAGAAGAGGGACTGGACGGGCAGGAAAGTGGCTGGAGCTCCACTCAGCCCACAGCTGGCATCGTATCCAGAAAGCTCGCTGGTGCCAACAGGCCAGCACACATCTCATTATTACAGTAAGAAACCCAAGCTCAGGTGGCTTCTGAAATAGCGTATGATGGTTTCTAAAACCTAACCTCATGACTTAAACCAGCTCACTAATTAGAACTTCTTATTCCATAGATTTTGGATAATTTTTAGGTACATACCTTCTCCTTTGACTAGCAGCTGAATTTACATTTATCTGAAGCTTCCTGGATTTTAGATTATGCAAACTCCTGGTCTAAGTAGATATTGTTTGAAACAACAAAGCAAATAAATACAGTTAGGGGTGAGGGGTGAATTGCATTAGAAATCACCAAAAAGCTGCCCAGGGTACAAGGCCTGGGGAAGGGTGCTGCTTCTTCTCTGAGGTTGACTCAGTAATTATCACCAAGAAGTGAAATCTGTCCGTCCTTGGACACATTCCTTTTACACAAGTGGGGACAACCTATAATCTCACTTGAGAACTAGTGTTAGTTTTAAATCACTCATATTACAAAAATGAATTGTAAACTAAAAGGCTGAATTGAGTGGCTCATCCCCTGAGGGGGTTCTTTCGTCACTACAGGGGAAGTAGCATATAATCTTATTTCCTTCTAGTGAAAGCTGGGGCTCAGTAGGAGAGTGTTATTCCAGGTTACGCCAATATACCTTTGGAGAATGGTATATTCAGCTCCTAAAATGGTACATTTAGCCTTTGCTCTGCCTTGGAACATGGCAGGTTCTGAGCCATAACGTGTTATTGAAACGACCCTTTCCAAGTTAAGAAGTTGGACAGAGTGTCACTGACTCCTCATAGAAACAAAGTTGGCAGGAAAAGGGGTAGGAAGCCTGAGTGAAACCGTGGAAGAGTCTGGGGTGGGGTGAGTGATGGGGAGGAATGACAGACCCAGACAAGCAGGAGGGGTGAACAGGGGACAGAAGGAAGGGGAAAGAGAGAGAAAAGAAGCGGAGAATAGAGGAAGGAGGAGAGGGGAGACACAAGCCATCTGTCTTTATGGTGAACAGCTCATTGCCTCATTTTTCAGTGAAGTGAGTGGAGAACCTCAAAGTGCCACAGTCATTCAGAACACCTGCTAGGAATGTGTCATATTAGAGTTTTGTGATTTTGGAGGAAAGTTGCCATCATACACGTAAAAGCTACCATATACTGGGTGCCTACTGTGTCTCAGTGTGCTTAATTAAATGTCTCCTCTCCCTGGCGAGGCAGGACCATGAAGGTTCAAGGCATGGGCAGCTCCACAGCCCAGTTCAAACACTTACAAACTGTGATTTTCAAGATGCATTTTTTGACATGTCCTGAAACTCTAAATCTAAGTGTTCTCATCTGAAAAATATACTGGAAAAAAAGGAACCAACCTGAAAGACTCACTGTCACGGTGGTGAGGATGACACAGCCTAGTGATGAGGTGAGGATTGTATGTCTCAGTGTTTGCATGTACATCATCTGGCTTATTGCCTTGCTCCGCAAATCATGGTTATTAATTTCACCATTATTAGCAGTGCCACACATGCTGTCATGTCATGTAATATACTCATTTTACAGAGAAAGAAATGAGAGCTCAGAGAACATTAAAGGCTTCTTGAAGATCAGTGAATAAGGATGTAACAGAATTTTTGAGACCAATCCAAACCCTGGTTGCTTTTTTTCCCCTCTCTCCTGAGAAAAAGGGGTGGCATCTACATTGACAAGTAATCAGTAACTCACGAAAACATGCACCCATCCCAGGCCCGTGTTGCTACTCTGGTTCCCGTGTAGTACCATTGGAGGCAGCAGGGGCAGGACACAGCTTGTGAACTGCAAGGTCACGCCCCTCGGCGGGCGTGATGCACAGCTCAGAGCCCGTCCACCCCTTCTGGGACCCCTCCCTCCAATGGCCCACCTTCCCGTCAGTCAGTTACCAGAAACTGCAAGGTTTCTGCCTCCTAACTTACTGATCCAATGGGGAAGTGAATTCAGATTTGCACCTTAATTATGATAAAAATGAAATTGTTCTTAAGCCGTGCACTTACTTTATTTCCAGGGTGAATTTGACATTGGTGGGTGTGTGCTTATTAACAGGAATGTTGAAATTGTATTTTCCAAGCCTAATTATGGAACAAATAAAACCACAAATAAAAATACACAGGAAAGGCTTCAAAAGACTTTGTGTCACCCACCGTACACTATGAACTGTGAAAAACTGCATAGTAAATAATAAATATAGAGAACCAAGTTTAACCCGGTGTGATCTGTGTTTACGGAAATATGCCTGTCAAATTGCAGAGTGAACTCTTTCAGGTCTTAATATAAAATATGTCACAAACATTTTTCGTTTTTTAAAACATACACACACACAAAAATGGAAAGTCAAATCCCAAATGCACACAGGGAATCATTTCAGTTCCCTCTAGAGAGATAAGGATTTCAGAAGACAAATGAGGCAAAGGCCACATACTAGCAATTCCCCTGAAAAGGAGGATTGGAAATAATACACACCAGTTTTTCTACCATAAATAACTCCCTTTTAAGCAACATGAGGAGGAAATATGTACTTTTAGAACTTGAATCTGCTAAAATATTTCTAGTAATGGTGACTCTTACTAGACAGAAGTGCTTATGCCCACCCTCTGAGGGATACTGGATGAGGGGGCGTGTCTGTGCTTCATGATGTAACAAGAAGCTCCAGAATGAGGGCCTGCTGTATTCTGCTCACATTTTTATGACCCAGCCATCCCTTGAATTTTATGGAGAAACAACTTAAAATCAGATAAACCTGAAAATTGGGAGGTCTTCATTTTAGATTTTCTTTATGTAATACTACACTAAATTTTTAAAATGTGAAAGCAAAGATAAAGAAAATGGAAAGATCTAGTATTTTGTAATGTATAGGTATATATATAAAAAAATTACACTGTACATATACAATTTCTATTTGTCAATTATTCCCCTCATAAAACTGGAAAAAAAACAAGAGTGGTATGAGTGTGCCAACTTGAGAACAGTGTTATTTCACTGACAAGGAATTAGACAAAGGGCAGGATCTGTGTTGGGATCGAGAGTATCCAGCCAGCCTGGGAATTGAGCTCATCCCCTGTTACCCTCCTCCCAGGATCTGCGTGCTCCCAGCAACCTCACTGTGTTGACAGCGTCCCCATCTTATGGATGAGACCAAGTGTGCAGCGAGAATGAACCTCTGGTAGAAGTTCTAGGATTTGAACCTGAACTGTCCTGCTCTCCATCCGATCACCTGCCGCCCTGACTGTCTGCCTCTGACCTCTTCAAGTTCACTGAAACTTGACTATAAAATAGGGGCAGAAGAACTCCAACCTCAGAGGGGGCTTTTGAGAGTTCAATGAGATGATAACCATGGAGGCCGTGAACACATCATACAGCGCCATGCAGGTTACTTAAACTCAAAGGACCGTCAGCTTAAAGACTAAGTTGCATCAGGTTAAAAAACAAATAAGGCTGAAAAACCATAGGGTTTGTGACACCCATTCAAAAAATAAGCCTTGCCTTTAACCTAGCAGACACCCAATAAACATTTATCAAATTAAGAAAAATAACTGCTATTCTTAATACCTGCGACTTGTGTATTATAGCTGCTGAAGCAACTTGCCCTGAGCTTCTGGAGGCACCGTCAACCTCGATGCAGGAGATCAGGCATGCACACAGGAGATGCGTGTTGCTGGTAACTTTTTCAATAAATATCTGACTTTTTCCCTCTTAACTGGAAAAGCTAAGATAAGCTACATTTTTTCAGTAATGAAAAGTAATGTCCCTTGTTATTTAAATGTACAAATGTCAGCTCACCCATAACTTGGAGCTATCAGGAACAATGTCTTTCTTGTTTATGAGATTAACCAGCAGCTCTGTGCCCTGGGATCTGCCCTCAGCATCAGCCAGGCTTTCTGTTTCAGACCTATCCATTAAATCAGGGGACTGGAATCACTGGGCCCAGGGTTTATTGACATTTGCTAATACCAACCGTTTATGATTCCCTGGTCCACCATGTAACACATGTGTTTTCACTTAAGGAGCAACGTAACCCACATACTGATTTTACCAGGTGGCATTAGCTTCATTGCAGAGTCCAAACCCCAGCGCCCTGGGTAAACTGCAGAAACCCACCCGCACTGGAGGCTTCTACTGCAATACCGATGATCTATTACTTGCTGGATTTCCATAATCTGAATAGAACTGATGGTTGTATCAATCCCTGAATTTAGAAGAAATAAAGAAAAGAAAGTAAATCTTCTGTAGAGGAAAAGAGTACCATATTCCAGCACAGTCCCCAGATTACGGACTGTAAAATCAGAGTTATCTAGATAGATTCCATTTGCATTCAAATGGAAAAAGGAGGAGGAGAAGGAAGGGGAGAAAGTTTGGGGGATTTTCTGTTTTGTTTTGGTTTTGATTTTGCTTATAGTGAATTCTATGAAAACCAATAAAAATTCAGACTCTAATAAAAAGTCCCCCAAACATTCAGAAGAATTTCTAGACCATGGAAGTCCTACTGAATTGCAATTTATTGAAAAGGGAGGGTACAGCATGAAATGGAACCTGGCTTAGAAAATAGAAAACAGGGCGGCGTAGGTCCCATATGCCGGAGGTGGTGGGTTCAAACCCAGCCCTGGCCAAAAACTGCAAAACAAACAAACAAAAAGAAAATAGAAAACAAACTAAAACTATAGTCAGATTAGAAGAGGAAAGCAGGAAGTTCCCCTAAATATGAAACTCTATGAGATCAGCCAGGACGTGTCCAGCAGGGAGTGGTGCCTTTTAGGCTGATGTGGGTCATGAAATGTGACACACAAACACACATGGCAGGGGCACAGCCTTCGTCCCTGCCCCTCACTCAATGATGCTTTTTCCCCACAAAGCCAAAGAATAGTGTCACTTAAAGGTCAACTTACAGTCACTCCCCCAGTCAGGGCTGGCCAGAGCATCTCTTGCCAGGAATGATTTGAGTTTGTCTTCTGCAAAGGACAAACGTCTGTTAGTCGTGAAGGCTTGTTCCAGATAACAAGAAACCCGGAGCGTGCTGCGGCTCTTGTCTGTGGTTTGAATGTTTCCCCCCATCCCACCTTCCCGCCCGTCCATTCCCACCCCACTTCTCACAGATCCAGTTTCTGCTCGCCCTTCTCCAGAACGCCATCTGCGCAGGTGGAACTGGGTCCTTCCACTCCCCACCCCATTCCTGTGTTGAAGCCTAACCCCCAGCACCTCAGAATGTGACTTTGAGGAGATGACTGAGTTAAAATGAGGCAGTTAGGTGGGCCCTAATCCGATCTGACTGGTGTCCTTCTGAGAGTGGAAACAAGGACACGTCAGGGGACACCAGGGGCACAGGTGCACAGAGGACAGACTGTGCCAGGGAAGAGGGCGCCACCTGCAGGCTGAGGAGGGCATGGGAAGAAGGCGCCACCTGCAGGCCAAGGAGGGCACGGGTAGAAGATGCCTCATGCAGGCCAAGGAGGTCAGGGGAAGAAGGCACCACCTGCAGGCCAAGGAGGGCACAGGAAGAGGGTGCCACCTGCAGGCCAAGGAGGGCAAGGGAAGAAGGCACCACCTGCAGGCCAAGGAGGGCATGGGAAGAGGGCACCACCTGCAGGCCAAGGAGGGCATGGGAAGAAGGTGCCTCGTGCAGGCCAAGGAGGACAAGGGAAGAAGGCGCCACCTGCAGGCCAAGGAGGCAGCCTCAGCAGGAACCAGACCTGCTGCCAGCTGAGCTTGGACTTCCAGCCTCCAGAACCGTCAGGAACACGTCTGCTGCCAAAGCCTCTGCAGTGGCTCTCTGAGACGGCAGCCCCAGCGGGCTAAGGTGCCATCTGCAGCACATTCTGGCTATGTTGCTACCTGACTGCACATGTGTGTTCATCTGCTCTTTCTTGACAACTGCAGAATGGGGAACCTCAGTGCACATCCTTCCAATTCCCCAGCAGTGTGTCTTACTCACACCACAGAAACCATTTTTCTTTATTTAATGACAAACTAATGGGGCAGATTTATTTCTTACTGAATTTGTGAATTAGTATTTTTGTCACTTAAGTATTGCTCTTAGGATTAAACATGCTAATGTAGAAAGATGGAAACCAGTCACTGGGGAAGCCCTGTTTGGAAATGTGCAGAAACAGCACTCCCTGACTCTGGGGGCAGCCCTTTCCTCAGCGACAGGGCTAAATACCACTTTTCTCTTTTATTGAGCTGGAATCTCCCTTCCTGTTGATCTCCTTTGACCCTGATATCACCTCTGGAGAGAATAGAACAGCCCATGAAGGGCCCAACCTGGCCATAGAAGCTGCTGAGGAGTGGGGCAGGGGGGGAGCGATACTCATGAGACACTTTTTTTTTTTTTTAACAAAGCTCATTAAAAATATAACACTTGGGAAGTAGGAAGGAGAAAAAAATAACATGGATGTCTGAAATATGATTTCTTTTTTTTTTTAAATAGAGTCTTGCTCTGTTGTCCTGGGTAGAGTGCTGTGGAGTCATCGCTTACAGCAACCTCAAACTCCTAAGCTCAAGTGATCCTCCTGCCTCAGCCTCCGGAGTAGCTGGGACTACAGGTGCCCAACATAACACCCGGCTAGTTTTTCTATTTTTAGTAGAGAAAGGGTCTCACTTTTGCTCAGGCTGGTCTTGAACTTCTGAGTTCAGGTAATCTACCCACCTCAGCCTCCCAGAGTGCTAGGATTACAGCTGTAAGCCACCTCACCCAGCTTGAAATCTAATTTCTGAACTATTCCTAGACATCCCGGGGTGGGGGGCAAGGAGCTGCAACAGTTCAGTTAAACAAGCCCTTTGGAGTTGAGTCCAGGTACCATGAGGGCCTGGCATCAAGTGGTTCTCGACCCTGCCTACTTCCTAGAGAACAGATTCAAGGGCAGTCGAGAGAGCAGGTAAAAATGAAAAATAAAAGCAAGACTCTCTCTATACAAAAATAATGAAATATTGATCTTCTTCATACAAATGAAGTTTGGGATCTCTGAAGATAACCAAAACTTAGAAAACAAATTGATTGCTTAGTAACTTGAATACGGGGTACAAAATATTGGGGGGAAATTCTAGGGGACTTATATATTTTTTGCATTGAAAGACAACAATGATAGTTACACCTACCATCCATTGACACCTTTTTACTGAATTCTGCTCATAGTGCCTTGGGAGGTTACCCCCACCTGACAGGTACGCTAATAAAGGCACTAAGGGGCACTCCGTGTCTAAGGAATAGAGGACGGACTCCAATTTAAACCATCTCATTCCAGGGTCCCAAATTCAGCTAACCTGGAAATATGTCAAATGCAGGGGAAATGAGCTTAGAGCCTAAGGTAAGGACTGGGCAGCAGCGAGAAGGCCGATCTGGGTGTGCGGGGAGCAGGCCTGGGGGCAGCCAGGGGAGTGGCTGGCCCCCACCCTAAGCTAATAAGACACCTGTAAAGCAATTTGGCAAAGTAGCCATGCAGACGAGTGTTGTTAAGGCTATGAAAAAAATATGTAATTTTTACAAGAGTATCATGAAAGCAGTAATCAAAATGGCTTAGTAAACAAACCCAGCGAAAGAATGCTAGGCAGTTTCGGCAGCCATCTTCTTTTTCAATGTGTGGATTTGGATTTCTTTTCAAGGTTTTGCATCAAATGTCAGGACAGAAAGCAAAAGCAACAGTGTGACTTGTGGGGACAGTTACTCCGAAGCACCTCTGTCCTGGTCAGCCTCCACGGCGAGGTGGAAGGACTTACTCACTCCCCAAGAGGGCGTCTTGCTCTCTGTCCTTTCCCCCAATAGGGCGTACCAGGGGAGGGGGAGAGGCAGGGAAAGGGGAAGGAAAAGGAGAGAGAAGACCAGTTGTTTAACCTCTAGAAAAGAAGTTTTCTCTCACAGACCCATAGGGAATTCCAAAGGGAATTTCCCAGGGGGTGGGTGGGAGGCAGTGAGGCAGAACCTAAGGGCCCAGAACCGCCCAGCACGATGCTTGCCAGTAGAAGTGGATCTCGCTGTATGGCATTGCTAGAAAATTGAATATTTATTTCCCTTTACATATAAATGTATACTTGCCTAAAAGGCCTCCAGATTTCTTGGAGTCTAGGTATTCCAATAATAATTTTCAAACACATGTCTCCTATATTAGTTTTGCTTCCACAGAAGGCTGGAAACTTACAAGGCAAATGAGGCATAAAGACAAGGAGAAACCTCGACTTCTCCTGCCTGTTTCCTTCTACCTTTTGTTCTACTTGCCCAGTGAATTTACAGAAGGAGGACTCATTATAAATCCTGGCAGCTGAACTACAGATTTGTCCCACTGCCACAGAACCGTGTCTTCCAGTTCTGGAGACACAGAACCCTATGAATAGGGTGAGTCTCGGATGGGATAAGGTTGGTTTTTGTTTAGTTTTGTTTTTAACAGTGATTAAAAAGGCAAAGTTGAGAAGAGATAATTTTGCAGATCAGAATTACAAAAATGGTTTTTTCAAGAGCAGGAAATAAATTTCAAATCTCCTATAACATATCTCCAATTTGTCACTTCTCCAAAGGAGGACTAGCTGACTCTGAAAGGCTGGTTACTGGAAAACCATAAATCCTCCTGTTTTCATACAGGGGCAGCTCTCATTTGACGTCCAGTAATATTCACTATATGCTTAATATAGTACCTTCCTGGTGGTTTTCATTGTAGAGTTGGAGATCTATTTCACAATTGGTGGATTTCACATATTGGACCTCCCAATAAAGCAAATTAGAAACTTCTGGAGCAGCGGTTCTCAACCTGTGGGTTGCGACCCCTTTTTAACAATGACAATACACTGCGGCATTAGGAAGGCTGAGAGCCACTGTTCTAGAGAGTAGATATGTAAGATGATACTGTCCACCCAACGCAGAGCCCCGTCACAGTGGAAGGCGTATAGCGCAGGACTTATAAAGCCATGTGGAAGGGCGAGTCCACAACGGCATCTTGGACAGCCTTTCCTTCCTTTGACTGAACCACACTCATGCCATGGAAAGTTGACAAACCCCACCTGTCAACGGCCTAGTCCTTTAGCACAGGGGACCCCATGGAAAGTTGACAAGCCCCACCTGTCAACAGCCTAGTCCTTTAGCACAGGGGACCCCATGGAAAGCTGAAGAGCCCCACCTGTCAACGGCCTAGTCCTTTAGCACAGGGGACCCCATGGAAAGCTGACGAGCCCCACTTGTCAACGGCCTAGTCCTTTAGCACAAGGGACCACTTTCTTCTGGCAGTTTGCTCTTCTCAGAGCTCTGGCCTCCTCCACGTGCATGTCAGATGCCATTTTGCTTTGTGATATTTTAAAAATTCCCACCACCTCTCTTATCATCTGTGAAATGTCATAGACGTTTTCCCACTTCACTTTTTTCTTCTAACTCTTCACTGGATCTGTGGATTACAACCCTTCTCATCACATTCAGTCGGTTGCTCAGAGTGGAAGCTCAATGTTCTAAACTACTCCTTTTCCACTTCTGATTAGTCTTACCCAAATCTTTTATTTAAGTGGGGGAGAAAGGGGTTAATCTTTCTGGAAGACACTTCACACAGACACAGTCAAAAGAAGAATAAAGACTCACAGCACATCATAAACATGCTGAGTTCCCTTCACTGACTTTCTTGCCATCTCTCGCCCCAGGGAGGAGGCTCACAAATGTGTTTGGGGGCTTGGCAAGCTGCTAGATATTACCCTGCGTCCCACTGAGTGTTCTTCTAAGAGAACGCTCTTTTTTTAGTTTTTACTCTTGAATTTCTTGTTTATTTTTAATTAGTTTTTAATGCCTCAGAAACATCTGGTTGAAAAGAATAGTGCCTGGCTTCCTCTTTTGTAGGTAGGACGGTTTATACGGTGCCCTGGGCAGAGGCGAGGGAGGGGCCGCAGCAGAAGGGCTTCCCAGGAGCACAGAGCGGCTATTTTCTGCATCGCTCAGAGTTGATCTCAGGAACGTGCACATCCACACCCAAATAAATGGAGGCAGCATGGTGGTGGGAAGGAACCCACAGCAGGGAAACAGAGGGCCCTCTTCCAACTTTGCTAGCAACTCAACTGGAGACTCTTAAGCAAGACCCCGGGCCTCCATTTCATCAACTGTAACATGGATTATTTGGTATAATCAGTGGTTCTCCAGACCCTGGGCCTTTGGAACCTCGGGTGATTATATAAAGGGGTCTGCAGTGTTGTCTGCAGACTTGACAAATAACATTTCTCCCCATAGACTTATGCTGTTTATTTTCCAAATGTTGCTATTGGAGTAATAAAGACAATTCAATTAAAACCTTAACTGAATCCTTCTCCCTTCATCCATTTGGAAATGTTCTCAATCAAATCATGGTCAAAGTATGTAAATAATGAAATTTTCAATCAGGTTACCACTGGTGAAGCTGCTATCTGAGATTTTATGTCTCTAAATCCTTAAGAGTTCTCAGGTTTTCTGAAGGTGAAAGTGAATCGAACACTTGAATTCTTTCCGTTTTCCTCCAGTTGAAAGAAGAAAAAGGAGAGAAGTTTCCAGTGTGTCAGGAACCTGGGAAGGTAGCAATTAAATTCCATTTTTAGACAGAGAAGACGCTAGTTCTGTTTCGGTGGGCAGCGCCTGGCCAGATCGTCTTTCTGTGGGATGTGGGAGTCGTTTCTTTCTTTAGGAGTTTCTGAAGTACAGAAGCGGGAGATGAACAGACGCTCATTGTCACAGAGAACAGAGCCACAGACCTTCTGGTCTGATAAGGGCTGTTCTTCCCATCGTAGTCATGTATCAGCTTGACAAGAGGAGTAAGTTCTGAGAAATGTGCCACTGGACACGGTCAGCCCTGTGCAAACCCTGCAGAGTCTCCTGCACAGCCCTGAGGGCACGGCCGCCCCCCACTCATCCAGGCTGTGTGGTGTAGACTCCACCCCGGGCCGCTGAGCACTGCAGGCTACTGTAATGTCATGGGAGGTAAGTATGCATGCAAACATGTTTAAACACAGAAAAGGTGCAGTGAAAACAGAACACTCTGCATAAAAAGTAAAGGGAACTCCTACCATGGGTGGAGGCTGCAGGAATAGAAGTTGCTCTGGGTCCGTCAGGGAGTGAGTGTGGGGACCACGCTGGGACGTTACACTACCCCACCACCTACTTTATAAACTCTTCTCACTTAGGCTGTACTAAATTTATAAAATAATTTTTTCTTCAATGATAGGCTAGCCTTAGCTTACTGTAACTTTTTCACTTTATAAACATCTAAATGTTTAAACTTTTCTGGCTCTTGTAATAACACTCAGCTTAAAACACAAACACATTGTACAGCTGTACAAAAATATTTTCTTTCTTTGTATCTTTATGTGATAAGCCTTTCTCTATTTTTAAATGTTTGCTTTTTCTCCTTTTAAACCTTTTTGTGAAAATGAAAACTCAAACACAGGTGTTAGCCTACAGTTGCGTAGGCTCAGGGCCATCAAGGAGTCACCAGGTGACATGGTTTTCAGCTGACTGTGATCTTACATGACCACAATCGTCCGCATGGACCGTTGTTGATTAAGATGCTGTTAGGTGCTACATGATTATTTGAAGAGCTGACTGCTATAGGAGTGAATTCGTCAAGGCTCAAGAAATCCTTGAAAATGAAGAACAGACCAGCCCACAACTCCTTTCTGTTCAGGATCTGGTGTTATCAGCAGGCCTCACTCTGGGGACGGTTCCTTCTGAGGACCACTCTGATCAAGGACACCACCTGTGCCCAGTGTGGACTCAAAAGGCGAGAAAAGGGTTTACTGGTCACAAGATGCCATGTGCTTTCACAGGGGAGGAGATGCTGGGGGATTTTGTGATATTTCTAGGATTTTCCCCATTTAAAAATACTGAGAATATGATGACTAAAATGAATTCCTTTCTCCAAAATGAACCTTTATCCTCACTTGATAGCGATGCATCTGTTCCCAAGTTCAATAAAAAATGTTCATGAGAAAAATAGTGCAAGCACTGCCTCCTGCAGGTGTGCAGAAAGAACTACCTGTGTCTCAGCTTCCTCACTGAAAAAAGGGGACAATATCAGTGCCTGGGTCGGTCGTTAGGGTTGTCGTAAATGTCCTGGTTCATCTCTTTAGGCACATGTCACGTCTGCATTTCTCCACCCACATTTAAATCAGACATGACCGATGTGAGCTGTTTGGCCAATAAAGAACAAGCAGAAGAGCCATCCACGCGTCCCGCCCAGGCAGGAGCAGCAGGAGCCAGTGTGTACACACCTCCTGTTCTTGTGGAGATCATTTGGAACTGTTGTAGGCCACCCAAAAGACCCAAGTCTGTCTCGGGTTTGGTCCCCAGCATGGCTCCCCCCTTGGGTTAATTCCGAGAACAGGTTTCTGACAAGGAAGTTCTCTGAGTTCCCTGACCTCCCTAGCCACAGGTTGAAACAATGGTGGAAACTCACTCAAGCAGATTTTCCCAGGTAACCGAGTTTCCCAAGCTACTGGGCTTTCCAAGTTGTCCCCATGGTTACTGAGTTACCCCCCTGTGCCAGCCCCTGACTGTAGCCCCACCCCAAGTTAACCGCCATGATATAACCCCCTGAGCTAACCACCTGACTATAACCCCACCCTATAACCAGCCCCATTCCGCTTTTGTACATGCTTGCTTTGCCACATCAGCACAAAAAGTACCCAGAAAAGGCTGCCTGCATTTCTTTTCAAGGCCATTTGCCCTTTGGGCAGCGGTCCGCCTGTGCAGATGTAACCACCTGATTTGGGCCTTGCCCTTTGGGGCAGTGGTCCACCTGTGTAGGTGTAAATAAATCATCACCATGTGATTTGAGCCTAAAGTGGGGTCCATGTACTCTTATGGGTGGTGTAAGGTAAGTTACAACAGAACCTCCATCAGCTGGGTCCTAAAAGACATGGCAGCCAAGAGCTCTCTTCTGTTCCACGTTTAATATTGGAGTGAATCAGAAATAGATTTTCACCACATGAAGCCACCATTACTTGGAGGAGTTGCTATCACAGCATCCTAATCAATAAGCCACACATTGTGGGTCCTTATTATTAGCATCATCATAAATATCATTTTAGACGTTCATTAATGTGTCCAAAATAGAAGGACATGTCCAAAAACAGTAATAAATTAGTATATGTTTGAAAGAATTATATATCATCTTCTAGGAGATAATTACACTTGTAGCCTTTGATTAAATTTGTATAATTTTTAAAATGAAAATTCTGACACTGTGTGTGTGTCCCCAGGAGGAAGAGGAGATCGGAACGCCAACCTTGAGTTTTTCACTGGCTTAAAGCTTACCCTGAACTCTAAATTAGAGTTTTCAAGGCTCTTCCATTTTGTCCTAGTTGGTTTGGGCAGAGAGCCCAGATACCACATCATTTTTTTAAAGTTCTAAATGAACCCAAAAAATCAATCAGCATGAGCGCAATTACATCACTTGTGCTATTATTACTACGTCCATTGGCAATAGACAAATGAGACCCTTCCCACCTGGTAAAAATTTTTAATACTTGAATCAACCAGATTTCATCCCTGAGCACAGAGCTCAGTATTACGGATGGCTGCCATTTTGTATATTTGTGTTTTAAAAGACTTTGCCACCCCACATAGAAAGTGGAACAGTTAACAGACCATCCAACAGGTCATCCAACGCTGACAAGGAAACCCCCCAGGCTCCACACTGCAGCCACCCTCTCTGAGCACCCTTACCTGCCTGCAGCCCCTGACGGGACGCCTCCTGGAAGTGTCTTTGCGCAGAACTGGAAAAGACTCTTCTCGTTCCCCACAGGGGACAACAGTGAGTCTCCTCACAGGGCAGAATGTCGCAGAAAGTAATCTCAGGTGCTTGGAAGGAGGCCTGCGTGGTTGCCAGGGACACGTTGGGTGCTGAGCAGAGAAGGGGGGCAGTTAAACTGGAGGGCTGGTTTCTTCCGTTGACAATTTGTGGGAGATGCAGCCGGGAACGCAGAGGCCTTACCTGAAGGCGCAGCTGTGGGCGGCAGAGCTGGCTCCGGAGAGCCTGTAAGGTTGCTGGAGGGGGAGGATGAAATGATTAATAACGAGACGGGCCTGCAAGCACCCCACTCCCCGGGGGGCCATGACATCTGCACTCTCACCGTGGAGGGAGATTGGAGGCGTGCCGGCCTTGATCTTTTAAGCTGAGTATGTAAAGGGCCACTATCGTCAAGACACTGTCAAGAAAAGAAAAAGGGTTTGGAGGCAGATCTGTTTCCAGACGTACTCACATGTCCAGCTGGCCAGAGATGTTCTCTCCCCGGTCACACAGATGGGAGTGAGGAGGGGCAGCCCCAGCAGGCAGGAACACCGCCCACGCCAGCACGGGGAGAAACAGCCCTCAGCCTCCTGGAGCTCAGAGGCTCCCGGGGAGCTCCACGCTGATGGATTTTTCCATCGAGCAGCCCCCTGGCCCTGGCAGGCTGTCTCAGAAGCGTCTGTCACTAGCGGAAGGTTACAGGAGGAAGCATGTCACTTGCTGGCCGCAGCCCTCTGCTCCTCACAGAAGGACAGGGCCAGGGGAGGCTCACGTCCCGCTGGCAGAGGTCACCGCACTGTCGCAGTGCCACGGGGTCAGTGGGCTGTGAACGCCGAGCCCTGGGCTGCTAATCCCAACTCCGGCGTCTTCCTCCCGGAAGCCCTGTCTTACTGGAGCACAAGACACCAAATTGGGCAGGGAAAGGAAAAGAGACACAATGAAACGTTCACTGTGACTTCAAAATAGCAAGGAGGCCTTTCCCCACAGTGACCACAACTTGTCTGTAGAAACGAAAGCTGCCCTCGGAGGCTCCGAGCTCTGGGAAGCTGATCCCACAGAGGCTCATGCCACCAAGCACTTGGTGCTCTCCTCTCTCCCGAGCCCCACGTGAAGCCACGTCCACGCTGCCCCCACTCCACTCCTCACAGCTTGGCCACACGCCTGTTCTCAGGCTCACTGCCCGTCTGAGGTTGTGGGTTTGCCATTGCAAAGCACACAAAGGGGTGTGCCACGCACTGGTCCACTGTGTCCTCAGCAGCGACAGCCCTGCCCGGGAGAAGGGTCCTGGGCACCCCAGATGCTTCCGGCGGGTTGGTGGTGCCGCCGCTGGGACCGTGTGCTGGGGTCCAGTCTCCCCAGCTTTGCTGTCTCGCGTCTCCCACGCTCCATCTCCACATTACCAACCCTCAAACAGTCCTTCTGCGTGGTCTCCGGCATCCACCCGGTGCAGAGCCCAGAGACTCGTGGACCATAGAATGAAGTGCACAGCTGCCCCCTTCTTTGGGAGCAAACTCCGGTTTTGACCCTTCTCGGGCAGACCATAGGCCAGAGACAAGATAATAAGCCTAACTAACACCTCTCATGTATGTTCTCAGTGGTCAGCGATGTTGCAAATCATAAGATCTGAGAAGGTGTTTAAAAAGCGGTCTTTCCCTTACCACAACCTTTCTGCTGTGCTGGGAATCCGTGTCTCTAGAGAGCGCTGTGTGTCTGCTAAGGGCAGAGGTTCACCTGTACCTGAAGTGGGACCCAGCGGAGGGTACACACACTTAGGAGAGAGAGAAATGCAACGGCTTCTGGAGGGAATTCCGGGTCTGACGCCAAACCCTTGGGTATCCCCCAACACGGCCAGTTGGAAAAAAGTGAAAACACTCAGGGAGACAAGGGCACAGAAAGACCGCGCTGTCTTCTGCAGCTAAAAAGCTGCTTAGATCAAGGAGAAAGAAGCACCTTGGGACCATCGCCGGCTCTGCCTCTGAGAATGACAGTGCCCCCAAGACAAGGCCCAGAGGCCAGTCTAACAAAGCAGCTTTGGAGGCACAGAGACATTGTTTTCATACTGTGGGCAGGAATTCTGTAAGAACAGGAAAGTTGCATGGAAAGGTGTGGAAAAGACAGGCAAAAGGAGGCAGGCAGATGACCAGGGCTCCAGGGCTGGGGACAGCCAGCAGCAGCGGCAGGACCCGGGCCTACATTCTCCCTAGCCCGGGATGACCCCGCCTCTGAGCACGGGAGGGATGGTGTCAAAAGTTACCCAATTTGCACAGCAAATACTGTTATCGTTACTTTGTCTGGTTTAACTGCTGAGTAGATCTGGCTACAATTCCATCACATTGTCTATCTGGGCGTCCCAAAGTCTTCAATGAATTCTAATAAACATGAATGGCCAGGGGAGAGAAAACGCCTGATTTCCTGCCCTCTGCTTTCCCCCAAGCAGATGGAAAGGAAAACAAAGAATTTGAGAAATTTGTTTGCAAAGCTAAGAAAGATGTTCATGCACACATAACTGCACACACACACGAACACACACGCACAAATGCACACGCATGAACACACAGAAGGCACAGTTTGCTGCTAAAACTGAGCAGTGGATTGAGAGAAAAAGAGTTCTTCATCTCACATTTTAGTACAGAACATCTGTTCTCTTTTCTTCAAAATATAGGTTTAAAAAGCGTTCCCTCACCCCTAAGCTATCAAAGGTCAGTGGCTCGTCTAAAGGGCTTCTTGTCTTCAAATTGAATAGAAGATCAACCCCCCCTTCATAGGCAAGAAAAGAAAGATGGAAAGAAAAATATAAGAGCTGGACATAGCGTAACATTAAGGTTTTTCTTACCAAAATGCCATCACTGCAATTAAAGTTATTACCAAGGTCTGGAAAAGCCAGTTAGGACACAACCGCCTCTTTCCTGAAAAATAAACCTGTAAAAAGGTTCAGCAATGAGCAGTGGTAAATCAGTGACTCTGACAGCGAGAAGGAAGCCTGAAGAATTGCTCCCCGCAGCAGTCTGCTGCTTCTTTGGGAGGGCTGGTTCCCCAGCTTGCTTCTCCCTCTCTCTCCCGGCCCCAGCCCCACCTTCCCTGGGCCACAGTGCTCTCCCCTCCCGCTGCCGCCCCGCAGGGCGACGGTCTGTGCCTCCGCTTGGCACTTACTCGTGCATTTCGGAGAGAAGAAAACCTATGAGACAAGATGTCCCTCTCTTTCATTGTATTTTTTTATTTTGTTTAACCATGCCAGAGAAGTTCCCTATTCTTACACTCAAAGCCAACTTCGCGTATGTTCTGAGGCCTAGAGAACATAGAATGAATGCCTAGGAGACGCTCTGGCAAAGTTGCAAACTTTCCCTTCTGAAGAAAAATCAAAAAATGAATCAAACCACCTAATTTCAAAAGTGCAACCATAACATTTACACCCTGCTTGATTTTTCCAAATGACGCTAAATGACGGTTTGGAAACTAATCACAGCATCACTCTTCTGACCACCTCCCACCAATTGTACAAAAAGCACACCAGATCTTTTGATTTTTACTTGGTGGCTGATATCTCAGGTTAGGGGAAAAATCATTTTTGTACTGAATATTCAAAACTGACTGTCCCACAGTGGCATTTTTGGGGTAGATGGTGAATGTCCACAAGAAAAGCCACAAAAAAGCTTTCCCTGCAGGTTCAAAGCAGGCTAACAGGCCTGGCTTACATCCATGGAAGCATTGAGTAAACGGGACCAACCCAGCTGCTCCAGGGCCTTGCTTGGTTCAAGGGCATCCAACTGACTTATTCTCAGCACTCTGTGTTCTTCGGGTTTTCTTTTCCGGGAGCCGCGTCTTCTCTTAAGGTTTCTTTTACTCCTTCTCCATGTTCCCCCGAGACCTGATAGTCTACAGCAATGGCAGACTAGAGAATTTTGGCTCCAAGTTCTTCCATGAAATCCTTGCCTCATACTTGCCAGAAGATAAACACACACAAACGATTTTTAAAGACCCAGAAAAATGTCAATGATTCTCACGTGCTCAGATTTCCTTCAGATACCAAGTAAAGCTTGAACACTGAGCAAAGCCGTTTGTAAGGGGTAGATCACGCCAGGATCCCCAAAGGCGAGAAAAAGAATTCAAAGTCTGTCCTTCAAAAGTCACTGCGTGCAATGCAGGGCAGTTCCAGCCGTTGGGTTCGCTAATTTTTAATGGCGCTATCCTAAGGATAATTTTAGGAGTTAATGTTTGCTTCACTGACTTTCCCAAGAGACTTTCATGTGCCTCTTCCAGAAGGACAAGAAGAAAACTAACAGGGAACCTCAAGCCAAGGGCGACAATTACAAGGTCGAGAAACTCCATGACCTCCCAGCGGCGAGCCGGACCTTGGGTTTGCACTCCGGCTCCTCCAGGCAGACGCTGACCTTCGGAGTCTGTGAAAGCCCATGCTCCACCTAACTTTGTCTGAAACATTCTCGGGAAAGCTTGGCTTCTCCTGGCAGAGTCTGGGCCACCAGTCTTCCGGAATCGCGCGGCCTCCAGAGCCACACAGGACCCGGAGGTGCTGGGGAAAAACTGCCCCATCTCTTTTAAATAGGATACTTAAAAATCAAAAGAGCTCCAAGACATGAAGGAATAAATTCTCATGGGAGAATTCAAGGATCATGACAGACCATGGAAAGATTCTGATGGTGTGAAACTCCACTAAACTCTGCTTAAATTGCATGAATCACATTAGTCTCCAGTTCTTCGACCTATTTACGAGGACAGCTCTGGACCTGGCATGAGACCCGGCTTATGGGGAACAGGCCCAGAGCTCCAGGATGGACAGCTGTGTAAAGGTTGGGCATCTGGCTGAAGAGGTAAGAGAGGTTTTGTGCCCACTTCAATAAGGGGACCCTGAAATGTGCGTTCCCTACTAATGCCACAGCCGGTATCACCAGCTTCCTTCTGGGGACACAGGGCAGAATCGGGCTTGTTGGTCGGAAGCGTATTAAAATATGATGGTAATTAAGAAGTAGCTTAAGACTGGGTCTTTGATTTAATTTCTTGGGCTGATTATCTGACTAAATGAAATGGCTCTTCATTGTAGTAGTTGGGGGTGCGAGGATTAACTGTACCTTTTCTAATAAGCACACAAACCCTCGGGGCTATTGTAACTGAATCATCCGAAACCACCCTGGTTACCAAGAAGCCAAGGGTTTCTGCTGTTCCTACATCTGATCAGAGCTGTCCTGAGGACGTCCTGCACCAAGAATGAACTCAGTACAATGCATTGAATCGACTGGAATAAAACGGTATGAGTCTCAGCACAAGCATTTCCCCTCGAACCTGGCCCACAGCTGCTGGGACGATCCTTTGACTTCAAATAAGGAAACGGCCTAAAACCTGGGGTCAGACTTAGAGTTATCTAAGTGCCCGTGATCCCCATTTCCCTTATCAATAAAGCAGGAATAATGAAATAATTCCTTCTTATTTTTTAGCCTTCTTGGGTAGATCCCTGTAACAGTGTCAGGGTTCTCCCATTACTGTGGAACTTGTTAGGAGCCCAAGTGGAACAGTTTTACTGGAGGTAGGGTGGGGGCTGGGAGTGCACAAGAGGTAAGAAAATGAAACACGTTTGCTCAGGTTGGTTCTTTCCCTCCTCCTCCTGCAAATACTCAGTGAAATCTCAAACCCGAGCACCTCCCCGCTGCCCTCGGACCCCTCCGTCCAGGAGGAATCGTGCACCTTCACCTTGGAAATGGACAGAAGTGCGGCAGAGCCCACCCTTCCTCCAGAAAAGCACCGTCTCGGCCAGCACGGGACCTGTGTGGAAGTCGGGGCAGGGCCCAGCTGGCCTCTGACCCCAGGCAGTGCCCATCAAGTGCCCACAGTAAGCACTTAAACGTGGTGGGGTGCTCATAAGCCCCCCCAACTCCAGAGCCCACGCCCTCGTAAACACAGCAATGACTCAGTGACCTACAGAGGCCTCAAGGAAAAGGGGACACCCAAGAGGCTGGCGGTGGCCTGGAAAGGACAACCAACCTCTTGGAAAGGGCTGAGCTCTCCCACCGGACCGCACGGAGGGAGCGAACTCTTCCGGTGTTGTACCAAGCTCCTGGGCCGGGTCTGACATAAGGCGCGGTGTGAGGATCATTGAAATGGAGAGGGGGGAAACATTAATAACAGGAACACGTGTCCAGGTTGCTTTATGTGCACTGAGTTCGTGTTTTCTTTTTGATTTTTTTGCAGGTTTGGGCCGAGGCTGGGTTTGAACTCGCCACCTCCAGGATATGGGGCCAGCACCCTACTCCTTTGAGCTACAGGTGCCACCCATGTGCACTGATTCCTTTAACCCTGACAATGACTCTTGATAGCTTTATGGGGCAAAAGCTTTTCTTATGCCCATTTTAGAGATGGGGAAAAGGAGGCACAGGAAGGCTGAGTCTTTCACCCAAAGTCACATAGCTAATAAATCATAGAGCCAGATTTGAACAACAACAAAAACATCAGCTCCAGAACCTGGGCTCTTAATCACAATGTTGTGTGGCCTCCTTTTTTCTGTCTGTAAAGGAACAAGAAAAGGAAACTAAATAATTTAGAGATTATTGTTAGGATTCAAAAGGTTACGGCGTAGCAGGTGGCCCCCAGAGCCTGATGGGCCAGGCAGAGCCTCCCTGTATTTCCAGCCTTGTGGTCACATCCTAACTCGCTCCCCTGATCCTCCAGGGAAGCCAACCGGCTCCCAGAGCCGCATCCCCACCCCCCACCCCGTCTGCACCTGCCCTGCAGCCCCTGCCCTTTCTGGCCAGAGACACTCCGGCTCTAGGGCTCAGCTCCTGAAACTCCCACGTGCTCTGAGCCTTGGCAGCATCGACCCCAGCCAGGTACGACTGCTGCGTGCGTTTTCTCCGAACCCTTCCTGGCTGTCCCTAATTCCTTAGCAGAGACCAAATCTGACTCACTTCCTCCGCCTCCCGCAGGCCTTCCACAGAGTGGGCTGTGAGTTGAATGGCCTGTAAAAGGCCTGTGTAAGTCCTGCCCTTTCCCACATGCCCAAGACACTGAACCGCTCAATGTTTTTAATTTAAATTGTGAGATTTCAGGGAACATCTGCAGACTGGCCTCTCCATGCGTGCATTCATTTGACAAATATTTCTTGGTGCTACTGCGTGCCACTCCCTAGCAACACGGAGTGAAGAAGGCAGATGCACGGCCTGCTCTGTGGACCGCAAATTCTAGTTAATATTCTGAGATAATTTCCCCTTCCTGGCACTTCTCTGCGATGGAGAGAGTGTCCTTCAAGTTCACAAATGATTATCCTTCACTTTGGACTGTAAATGTTATCCTACTTAATGAAAGCTCTCTCTATTCATCAGTAAAACCATCACATTTTAACCTTTGCAAGTAAATGAATACCTGTTCTTCCATTTGCATATTTAGTACTAAATATCAAAGGCAAAGAGGGATTTGAGGACTGACTGAAGTTCTCTGGGGAATTTTTCTGAAGCCAAAGGGAAGGGACGAGGTGGGGTCAAGGCACCTACCGGCCTTGCAGCCCCCATCAGGTGTGTGTGGAGCCCGTGAATCTCATCTGACGGGGACGATACAAACAAAACTGGCAGGTAATTCTGAAATGGACATGTCTGTGCTCTTTTCCCCACACTTCTGCTCTTTAAAAAGCTGGTTAACATCTATCAAAGGATTAATATCTAAATACCTGACCTCAGAGGAATGCAAACTGGGGAACCTATCAAGAGACAGATGAGTAAAAACAGCTCCAGCAATTTCTCTAGAGACGTTTTAAATAGAAAATGTCATTTGTTTTCTTCATAAGTTTGTCTACTTACCTTGTTAGGTTTTTTGTGAATGGCTCTTCTTGGACAAGATGCACTAACAGCTCGGCTAAATTTGCTTTAAAAGAGAGAGAAAATCGGTTACTATTCAAATACCTGTTTAGGAGTGATAGGACAAAAGTCCAGGCTGTCAGTAACACATCAGTGTGACTCTCCTGCATAATACAGTGATAATTCCAGGGTGGCACCTGTGGCTCACTGAGTAGGGCGCCAGCCCCATATACTGAGGGTGGCAGGGTCGAACCCGGCCCCGGTCAAACTGCAACAAAAAAAATAGCCGGGCGTTGTGGTGGGCACCTGTAGTCCCAGCTACTCGGGAGGCTAAGGCAAGAGAACTCTCTAAGCCCAGGAGTTGAAGGTTGCTGTGAGCTATGACACCACCGCACTCTACTGAGGGTGACACAGTAAGACTCAAAAAAAAAAAAATACAGTGATAATTCAAAAAAAGAAAAGTCAAGTGAGAAGTTTTGTGTAAGAGAATTTTAGTAAGCGTAAATGAATTATTCAGCATTATATTTCTTTTTTTTTTCTAAAACTAGACCCCAGAAAATGTGTATTTACTTTCTTAAGCAATAAAAATTAATGAAGTTCTAGGGGCGGTGCCTGTGGCTCAAAGGAGTAGGGTGCCAGCCTCATATGCCGGAGGTGGCGGGTTCAAACCCAGCCCCAGCCAAAAACCGCAAAAAAAAAAATAATAATAATAATGAGGTTCTAAGTAATGGTGTTCTAAATTTAGAAATCACCACCCTCCCCACTAAAGGAAAAGCTACTCTTTTGCACTTCCTATAACAAGTGCCACTAAACAGATGACTCATGATTTGTTTTATTCTTAAAGCAACAGAAAATATAAGAAAATAGTCCCGTAAGACAGTTGTGTTCCAAAATATTCTTCATTATCAGAAAAACAAAGACTTCATTATCGGAAAGTAGTAACGGTCACCATTTGATCAAAATGACCATTTAGATCTCTCTCATCTTCAAAGAGCCCACTGTCTCCTTTTCCCAAATTCCCAGGGAGACCTTAGAGGTACCTGACAGCGCTCGCCTCGCTGGCTGAGGACTTCCAACTGCTGAGCCGCTTCAACCTGGCCAGCTTTCTGTTCCACACTTCTAACTCTTCTATCCGTTCTTCAAGGTTGTTAGTTAGTTTGCAGAGCTGCTTCACTGCACCTACATTTTCCATAAAGATCTGGTCCTAAAAAGGAAAGTCACACAGAGTGCGTCAATTTACAGTTTGAGACCACCGGGGAGCCCACAGCCCTTTCCAGGGTGGTGAAAGTGGTTACAGCTGCACACGTCCTCCAGTTCACTCAAGATAAATCTGGAGAGGTTTGAAACTTAAAGAGGTCTTGCTAAACTGATGGCTGTGTAGTAAAACTGCTTCTGTTCAATTTGCAATGAAATGGAAATATGTCCTTGTAATTCAAAAAATGGGGCTGAAGGACGTTGTTGAGTTTGGAATCCCAAGATTTATTTTCAGTGGCCATTGTGCTATATTTAAAACTCATAAAGAGAGAGTCAGGACAGGCTTCTGAATGGTGATTTGTGTGTTCATCACCAGATCCCCATAAAAAATGTTTCCAGCTTTGGCTGGCAAAATGCACATCGGATTGTTCAGGTGAAGGAGGAAGGAAAACCTATTTTTTTTCCTCTGAATTCTGCCACATACTAGATGTGAGATCTCAGGTGAAATGTAATAACCTCTTGGGCTTCAGTTTCTTCGTCTACTAATGAGAGGATAATTCTTTATTTTTGTTTTTGGAGACAGAGTGTCATTATCTCACCCTTGGTAGAGTGCGGTGGCATCACAGCTCACAGCAACCTCTAGCTCTTGGGCTTAAGCAATTCTTTTGCCTCAGCCTCCCAAATAGCTGGGACTACAGGTGCTTGCCACAATGCCCGGCTTTTTTGTTGTTGTTGTAGTCATTGTTGTTTGGCAGGCCCCGTCCAGATTCGAACCTGCCAGCCCTAGTGTATGTGGCCAGCGCCCAACCCACTGAGCTGAGAGAGTAATTCTTGAGATGTCAATTTCTGCTCAAACATTCCATGAACTATCGGGTTCGGTTTACATAGGGGGCACCAAAAACATGCGTACACATTTAAGAAAGGAAAAGGCTGCATTAAAGTTGTAATACTCAAAATATACCAATAACAAAAGATGAATACAAGTCACATTTGACTTCTGCAATTACAAGAGGTGCTCAAAGTGGTCGCCATCAGCGTCCAGATGCTTTTTTTTTTTTTTTTTTTTCTTTTACAGTTTTTTTGGCCAGGGCCGGGCTTGAACCCGCCACCTCCGGCATATGGGGCCAGTGCCCTACTCCTTCGAGCCACAGGGGCCACCCCAGATGCTTCTGATTATAGCAAATTACTGCTTGAGCACGTCGGCCACGGGCTGCACCTGCACTGCTGTGCGTGCAATTTCCGTGTCTTGTCTGTACCACCAGCATAGCCAATTTTCTACGTTACTCCACATCCTGAAAGGTCTCGGTACTCTTGGTTTATAACACTATTAACTTAATTTTGTGTTTGCTTTATCCAAATGTGTGCACGTGTTGTCACTGTGCTTCCTCACCATCCCTGACTTTCAGATACCACTTCTGAACGGCTTGCGCTCCAGTGCTTCCGCTGTTCTCTTTGAAGGCCCACCTGTCCCATGGTGGTGCTGACTATCATTGAATTAAGGCCGTCTTTGGAGTGAACATCACATTACACATTGCTGCTGTTATTCGATTCAGCCTGGAAAACTAACACATAGATAACCTTGCTTAAAATTTCAGCATAACTTCCAAACACAATTAAAAAATAAAAAGAAAAAGCACTTAATTCTTCCTGTTTAGAAAAAGTCACTGACACCTTAGAAAGGGAAAGAAAGGAGAGACCGTCCAAAGCCGGAGCGTCCAGGCCACCCCTCCCAACCCTCATACTGCAGCTGTCATACGAGTCGGTGCAGTGACATCCCGGCCATAACAAAAACCCTGCAAAGTCTCGTCAACTCATACCCAACCCCAAGATTTCTCCCATCCTTTCCCTCTCTCTGTTTACAAGTTCAAAATCCCACAGCACTTTCAGAATCTCCCAGGGGCTGGGCCACTAATGAGACCAAATGGAAGGGTCTGGGGTGAAGGGAAAGACTCAGAGAGTGTGTGTCTGAGATTTGCATCACCCAAGCCAAAGTTCTGAGCGTTTCCCACACTGCAGCAATCACGCAGAGCATTACAGACGGAAGGCTTAGGTTATGCTGTTTAAAGACAGGCGTGTCGGCTCGGCGCCTGTGGCTCAACGGGCTAAGGCACCAGCCACGTACACCTGAGCTGGTGGGTTCGAATCCAGCCCGGGCCCGCCAAACATCAATAACGGCTGCAACCAAAAAACGGCTGGGTGATGTGGCGGGCGCCTGTAGTCCCAGCTACTTGGGAGGCGGAGGCAGGAGACTCGCTTGAGCCCAGGAATTGGAGGTTGCTGTGAGCTGTGATGCCACAGCTTGAGTCTCTGTCTCCCGGCCCTGGTAGAACTGCAAAAAAAAAAAACAAAAAACAAAAAAAAGGGAAGTTGCCAGAGGTGAAATTGTTGGGTCAAAGTACGGAGCATATTGTAACTCGATACATGTGGGCAAGATTGTTTCTATAGGCTGCTGTTCAAGAAGGGTCTGCTGGTTTTATTTGGTGTTGATTCTGTGCTGAGCTAATTTTTCCCCAACTCTCAATGCTTTTTACCTTCTGGAAAGTCATGTTAGTTGGGCATCCAAGGCCATGCCCTAACTTTTGCATTTGGGTGGGAGCTATGAGTTCTTGGAACTTTGGGTAATCAATAACTATTCACTGATAGCAGGGGGCTGGGTCAGGGAGAGCAGATAAACTTCTTCCGAAGGTTCTCAAATAGCCTCTTCTTTTCTCACACACCCCAAACCTAGCCTTCTCATCCGGGCATGGTGGCTCATGCCTGTAATCCTAAGCACTCTGGGAGGCAAAGGTGAGTGGATTGCTTGAGCTCACGGGTTTGAGATCAGCCTGAGCAGAAGAAGGACCCTACTCTTGAGCCTGCAGTTAAGTTTTGTTTGACTTGCATCTTTTTTCAAGAGGATCACTTGAACCCAAGAGGTTGCTGTGAGCTATGATGCCACATTACTCTACCTGGGGCAACAGCTTGAGACTGTGTCTCAAAAAAAAATAAAACCAGCTTGGCGCCTGTGGCTCAAGCCGCTAAGGACCAGCCACATACACCTGAGCAGGCAGGTTCGAATCCAGCCCTGGCCCGCCAAACAACAATGACGGCTATAACCAAAAAATAGTTGGGCATTGTGGCGGGCACCTGTAGTCCCAGCTACTTGGGAGGCAGAGGCAAGAGAATCGCTTGAGCCCAGGATTTAGAGGTTGCTGTGAGCTGTGATGCCACGGCACTCTATCCAAGGCAATATCTTGAGGCTCTGTCTCAAACAAAACAAAACAAAACAAAATCTAGCCCTCTGCTCTCTTCAGGTCTCTTACCAGAGTTTCCTAAGTCCCCAGATTCCTAACTGGCCAGTGTGAACTAAACACATGGAAATTTAAGTGATAACACAGATCAGAGCAACCTTGGAGGATTCTGCATGGAGAACTTTTACTCCAAGTCTTAGGCTCTAGGGCCATTGGCGCCATTTGAACTTGGTAAAAATCAACCTGCTGAAACCAAAGAAGAAAAGCTGAGGGATTGCCATCTTTATTGTTGCTTATCCACTGTCATGCAACAGATATTTAATTGAGCACCTACAGTGCTGGGCATTGTACCGGGTTCTGGGGCACATATGGTAGGAAAAGATAAAAAAAAAAAGTTAAGGTATCTATGAGTGTACAGAAAATGTTCTGGGAAGCTACATAATGAGCTGTTAACAGAAGCTGTCTCTGGGAAGAGGAGTGGGACTTAGGGGTAGAGTGAAAGGGGTTTTCCTTTCATTTTTTTTTTTTTCTTTTTAGAGTCACAGCAGAGTCACAGCTCACAGCAACCTCCAATTCCTGGGCTCAAGCGATTCTCCTGCCTCCACCTCCCAAGTAGCTGGAACTACAGGCGCCTGCTACACGCCTGGCTATTTTTTTGGTTGCAGCCATCATTGTTGTTTGGTGAGCCCAGGCTGGGTTCAAACCTGCCAGCTCAGGTGTATGTGACTGGTGCCTTGCCACTTGAGCCATAGGTGCCGAGCCTTTAATTACTTTTAAAAATTGTACAAGTACTACTTGCTGCTCATTAAAAAAAAAACTATATATGTGTAATATAAAATAAATGATATGGAAGTAAAGCATATAAAGTAAAGCACTGCAGGTATCCTTTTATTCTGTTCCCAAATCCACTCCCCTGGGGGAACTTATAGTCTGGGCTATAATAATAATAATTAACAATAATGAAAAACAACAAACGCAGACCTCACTATGTGCCATAACTTCTAAGTGCTTTGCATCTGTTAAGTTGCATCTGTAAATACTTGTAGTCCTCATAACAACACTATGAGATTTGCACTATTACTATTACTATTACTGTGTTTTTTCTACCTACGGAAACTGAGACCCAGAAAAGTTAAGTAGCTGGCCCAAGGTCATACAGGTTTTGTGTGTCTGAATCAGGACTTTTTTTTTTTCTTGAGATAAAATCTTTGTCACTCTGGGTAGAGTGTTATAGCTCACAACAACCTCAAACTCTTTGGCTCAAGTGATCCTCTTGTCTCAGCCTCCCCAGTAGCTGCAACTATAGGCACCAAGCACAATGCCCGGCTAGTTTTTCTACTTTTAGTAGAGATGGGGTTTTGTTCTTGCTTAGGCTGGTCTCGAACTCCTGAACTCAGGCGATCCATCCACCTTGGCCTTGCAGAGTGCTAGGATTACAGGTGTGAACCACTGCACCCAGCCTGAATAGGGACTTTGATTCCGACATCTGGCTCCAGAGTTTGTGTTTATAACTATTACATGATTTGGCTTCTCTACCACCTTTTTTTTTTTTGAGGCAGAGTCTCACACTGTCACCCTGGGTACAGTGCCATGACTCATAGCAACCTCAAACTCCTGAGATCAAGTGATCCTCCTGTCTCAACCTCCCGAATAGCTGGGACTATAGGTGCACACTATGATGGTCAGTGAATTGTTCTATTTTTTTCGTAGAGAAGGGGTCTTGCTCTTGCTTAGGCTGGTCTCAAACTCCTGAGTTCAAGCAGTTTACCCACCTTGGCCTCCCAGAGTGAACCACTGCACCTGGCCCAGGGTGTGCTGTTTAAGATCCTTCCAAAAATTTATGCACAATCACAATCAAAGGCCCATTCATTGCGGAACTTGGTTCTGGGGTGTCCATGCACAGGAAACATGTGCTTGTTGGTGCTCTCCACAGGTCTGTTTCCAGTGTTCACGTTCCCCTGTAGATACTAGCCTGTAACCTACATGTAAATGGGTTCAGGAATTCATCCATTTAGTAGCCCCAGGAAGTCCTTAGAAAGATTCACTGTAGACTCAATGATTTACATGTTGGAAAAGTGAAAATTAGTTGCTAATCTTACCTATGTTTTTTGCAAGAAAATGCCATTTTTTCTGTGATCACAGCTTAAAAATAGTTTCTCTCATCTCTCCTCAAGCCATCGTTACTGTTCCTTCGTCATCTGCATTCAACTAGCACACCCTACATAACCTCAACTCCTATAACTTTCTGATGCAATTTCCTGCTCATCATGCTTCTCTGTCTGAGCCATGCTTGTCACTGCCTTTGGCTTTGCTTAGGCCCTTTTCCCACCTAACCTATCCTTCCTTCTTCCAAATATGGAAAAAAATATATGTGTGTATCTTCAAGGCCCAGTTCAAATCCTATGCCTGCTCTGGAGCTTGTTTGGGGATATTACCTCCCAACCTGACACCTGCTGACAAAGGTCATTTATAGTGCTGGCCTCTGGTATGACAGGTCTTCCCAGGGGAACTGGAGACAAATTGAGGTCAAGCCCCCGGTCTTATCTGGTTCACAGTGACAATACTTAATAGCACATAGTGGGTGCTTAATAAATGTTCCTCTCTCTCCTTCCATCCTTCCTCTTTGCACCTATGCTTAAGGCAGCGTAATTATCTTAGGCTAATGCTGCTGAGTCCCACTGACTTTCATTCTATTAGTGGCTACAAACCAAATAATTGAGATTTTTTAGTGGTTACAAAAGCTGGTTTTCATAAACTAAGACAAATGTGTTTATCAATTGAGTAGATTGATGACTCTAATTCAGTATTCTATGAAAATACAGGGAGGCTATGCAACAGTGTAGAATTCCTAGTGTGCTCGAGCCCCCAGGAGGTAGAGGGGAATTGGAAAATGGGCAGGGTGTGGAGGTCTTTTGTCTCCACAGGTCAAAAGCAAAGGGTTTGAAGTAACCGATTCGGATCCTTGTGCCTGCTGGCTCACACAAGTCTACATGTTCATCACGTACCTCTTCCACGCAGTTAGATACGTTGGTTAGGACCTACCAAAAGTCAGGGAGTATCCCCAACTTGAGTAATCAGAGTTTAGTAAAGTCCATGGCAAAGGTGACTAGGAAACCAAAAAACCAAAAAGTCAGGGAGTATCCTCACCCTGAGTAATCAGAGTTTAGTAAAGCCAATGGCAAAAGTGACTAGGTGGGCAGGGTCTAGGAAAAGAGCAGGGATAGTGCAGCACCCCAGGCTTGGTACTGGAGGGGAGGTAGGGAGCGAACAGGACCCGGAGCCGAGGCAGGCCGCAGGTGTACCAGAATCTCCAGACAGAGGCCGTGGCCAATTTCTGACCAACAGGAAAGGAGCTGGGAAACAAATACCTGGATTTCATGTTCTCATTAGTATCTCCTGTTCAAACCCAGCTGGAGGCCAGATGTGGGTTAAGCGGACCTGTAGGTGCAGTTCATACAAGTCAGCATCACAGACTTTCTCTACCTTGGTCGTCATAAAGTGATATCTCCTTCCCACTTTCTTTCTGTATCACTTGGTTTGTATTAGCCATATGGTATTTTTTTTTTTTTTTTTTAGATAGAGTGTCACTCTGTCATCCTGGGTAGAGTGTCATGGTGTCTTAGCTCACAGCAACCTCAAACTCTTGGGTTCAAGTGGTTCTCTTGCCTCAGCCCCCTGAGTACCTGGGACTACAGGTGACTGCCATGATGCCCGGATAATTTTTCTGTTTTTAGTAGAGATGGGGTCTCGCTCTTGCTCAGGCTGGTCTTGAACTCCTGAGCTCTAGAAGTCCACACACCTCAGGCTCCCAGAGTGCTAGGATTACAGGCATGAGACACCACACCTGGCTCCACATAGTATACTTCTAATATGAACTGCTTTAGATTAATGTGTGAAATGTTTCCAGTCTCCTCTGCTAACTTGTAACCATAAAATCCACCCACCTTTTAAAAGGTCAATGGCTTTTTAGTATATTTACAGAACTGTGCAACTGTCCCCCAAATCAATTTTGGAATATCTTCTTCTCCCTACAAGAAACCCTGTACTCATTTTCCCAATTCCTTCCACTTTCCCCCAGCCCTAGGCAATCACCATTCTACTTTCTGCCTCTAAAGACTCTTTTTTTGTTGGGCGGCGCCTGTGGCTCAAAGGAGTAGGGCACCAGCCCCATATGCCGGAGGTGGCGGGTTCAAACCCAGCCCCAGGCAAAATAATAATAATAATAATAAAGGTTTTTTTTTTTTGGTGAACATTTCATATTAATGGAATCACCAATATTTGGCCTTTGGTGTCTTTCTTTAAGGTTTACCCCTCTTGTAGCAAGTATTAGTACTTCATTGCTTTTGCTGGCCGAATATTCCATTGTTTGGATATATCACATTTGACTTATTCATCAGGTGATAGACATTTGGGTTGTTTCCACTTTCTTTTTTGTTATTAATAGATTATGCTGCTATGGACATTTATGTACAAGTTTTGGGTGTTATATTTTCATTTTCAATGTTCTTTGGTATGTGCTATTTTTCTTACCCTGTCTGAGGTGTCTCATGTTCTTTCCTGGCCCGTTTCCAGGCACTCCTCAATACTTAACAGGGTCTGCCTCTTTCTCTGAGGAGGAGCCTTCTCTGTCCCCCTGTCTCCCTCATGAGCTTGCCTATCCCCTGGACTTCCCTAGCATATGCTCTTTGCATGAGACTGTCATGATCAATTTCTTCTCATCTTCCTCTGTTGGCTCTGAGCCCCTCATGGGCAAGAATTATGTCATTGGGCTCGGTGCCTGTGGCTCAACGGGCTAAGGTGCCAGCCATGTACACCTGAGCTGGTAGGTTTGAATTCAGCTGAGGCCTGCCAAACAACAATGATGGTTGCAACCAAAAAATGGCTGGGCATTGTGGCAGGCACCTGTAGTCCCAGCTACTTGGGAGGCAGAGGCAGGAGACTTGCTTGAGCCCAGGAATTGGAGGTTACTGTGAGCTGTGATGCCACGGCACTCTATCCAGGGTGGCAGCTTGAGGCCCTGTCTCAAAAAAAAAAAAAAAAAAAAAAAAAGAATGTTCTACTTCTGTCATCAGTTTAATGACTGACGCATAGGCTCAGCGCCTGTAGCCCCAGTGGTTAGGGCATTGGCCACATATACCGAGGCAGGTGGGTTTGAACTCATCCTGGACCTGCTAAACAACAATGACAACTGCAGTAAAAAAATAGCTGGGTGGCGGCGCCCGTGGCTTAAGGAGTAGGGCACTGGCCCATGTATCAGAGGTGGCAGGTTCAAACTCGGCTTTGGACAAAACCCGCCCCCCCCCAAAAAAAATAGCCGGGTGTTGTGAGTACCTGTAGTCCCAGCTACTTGGGAGGCTGAGGCAAGAGAATCACTTGGGGCCAAGAGTTAGAGGTTTCTGTGAGGTGTGATGCCATGGCACTCAGGTACCGGGGGCGACATAATGAGACTATCTCAAAATAAATAAATAAATAAACAAATAAATAAAACTGATGTATACTAGAATCATCAATGGGGCTGGGTGTGGTGGCTCACACCTGTAATCCTAGCACACTCAGAGGCCAAGGTAGGTGGAGTGCCTCAGCTCATGCGTTTGAGACCAGCTCGAGCAAAAAGCAAGACGTCATCTCGAAAAATAGCCAAGCGCTGTTATAGGTGCCTGTAGTTCCAGCTACTTGAGAGGATGAGGCAAGAGAATCACTTAAGCCCAAGAGGTTGAGATTGCTGTGAGCTGTGACGCGCCTGCATTCTACTGGGGCAACAAAGTGAGACTCTGTCTCAAAAAGAAAAAAAAATCATCAACGGATGCTAAAATATGGCATATTTTGGTGCAGAAAGAATATCTCATACAGACTCCAAATGTCACCCTACAGATTACTCATCAGTTATAAACAGAAAAAGGCACCTTTTAGTGCTTCTAGACAGCATTTACACCAAATAACCAAACTTGGCATTTCCAGTAATAGGGCAGACTCTCCTCAGGTGATACTCTGAGGACAGAACTTCCGAGATGCAGCATTATGACCAAAAAATAGTTTAACCTATCACTTAAGTCCAGGAGTTTGAGGTTGCAATGAACTATGATGATGCTACTGCACTGTAGCTCAGGCAACAGATTGAGACCCTGTCTCACAAAACAGAAAACACACCAAAAAAGTGTAACCTGAGCACAAACCCTTATATAGCACAAGAACCTAAGAACAACTAGACAAATCTAAATTAATGGTCATTCTGCAAACCAACTGGTCTGGACTATTCACAATCAAAGCAGAAAAAACTGTGAATGATAAAAGCAAAAAAAACCTAGGGAACTGTTCAGGGGTAGAAACAACTTAAAAATTACAATTAAATGCAAGGAATGATCCTTGAAGGAACCTATATATTAAAAATGCATTATTGAGACAATTGGGAGAGATTTGAATATGTACTTTATATTATACACAGTATAGCAATATGAAATTTCCTGAGTATGGTTATGTAGAAGCACATCCTTAGGCTTAGGAGAGATGAATGCTGAAGTATTACTGTTTAGAGGAGAAATGTTTTTTTTTTGAGTCTGTAACCTAATCTGAAATGGTTCGGCAAATAACTAAGCTATCTCTATCCACAGATGACAACATTGTCTCATAAAACAATCCCAGAGAATCTCCAAAAAAGCCACTAGAATTAATAAGTGAATTCAGCAAGGTCACAGGATCCAAATTCAATGTACACAGTCTATCATATGTTTATGTATTAGAAATGAATGGTTCAAATGAAATTTAAATAAGTATCATTTATACTTGCAGCAAAAAACCAATAAATTCTTAGGTATAATTATAACAAAATATGCACAAGATTTGTATGTGGGAAATTACAAAATATTGAGGAAAGAAATCAAAGAAAACCTACACTGATCTATGCCATATTCTTGAATTGGGGGTTAAAATATGAAGACAGCATTTCTCCCCAAACTGATCTTTAGGGTCAGTGCAGTCTTAATCAAAATGCAGGGTTTCAGTAATTTAGAAGAAATGAGCTCTTTTTCTGGAAATGCATAAAGGTTTAGTGAGAAAGAGATTAACTGGATATTGGAAACTAGTGATTTGGGAATTGTCAGTAAAAGAGTTGGAAACTTAAAAGGATAGTTTCATTAAAGCAGTGTGCATCTGTGCTTATGTACATGTGGGCAACTCTGGAAGGATAATTGCTTAAGAATAATAGCTATTTCCTATGTGGAGAACCGGAAAGCACAGGGATTGGAAAGGAAGAATTTTCATTGTGTACACTTTTCTATGTTTGTATTGTATGAATGTATTACATATTCAAATAAAATCCCAAATAATAGGGAAAACAGCTTTTAAAAAGCCCAAATAATAGAATAAAAAATTAAAAAAAAACCCAAAATAAAGAAAAAAAGATGCAAAAAAGAAAAAAAAACAATGAAACAATAAAAAGAAAAAAATAATAAGCCCAAATAATAGGGAGAACTGCTTTTGAAAGTTTTTTTTTTGTAGAGACAGTCTCACTTTATTGCCCTCAGTAGAGTGCCATGGTGTCACACAGCTCACAGCAACCTCCAACTCCTGGGCTTAGGCTATTCTCTTGCCTCAGCCTCCTGAGTAGCTGGGACTATAGGTGCTTGCTTGTTTTTCTGTTTTTGCAGTTCAGCCGAGACTGGGTTTGAACCCACCACCTTTGGTATATGGGGCCGGCGCCCTACTTGCTGAGCCACAGGCGCCACCCTGCTTTTGAAAGTTTTGAGCATCACTTATGAACTCTAGAATTGCTGCCCTAATATTTATCTTAACTGTCTCTATGTTCATTTTTATTATTTTATCAACCAGGGTGCTTTGTTTTGCTGGTATAGAGAGGTAAACATGTCTTTGTGAGCTGACTTTGATTATAATTAACTTTTAGTAGTTTCATGTGTCCCTTTTTGCCATTCTGAAGGTTGAATTGCCTCTTTGAAAAGACTGGTTAGCGGTGATTTTGCTGTTTTAGCTTGGAGTAATTGATTTGAATTATTCTTTCCTTGGACTTCACGTGTGTTTGAATTGGCCAGTATTTCTGTTGAGAGCTAATGGGGAGCTAAATATGGAAGGGAAAGGACAAATAGCTTTCTCTTGTTATTTAACAAAAAGTCAGACCTACTGAAAACGGAACAAAAACTCTTTACCCTCTTGTCTGAAAACCTTTTGCTTTTAATTTAGGCCTCTCCCCCTTGAAAACTCAAAACAAACAAAAGAAATTAATGTTTTCTTTTTGTCTTCTTATCCTCACCTTTTGGGAGCAAAAGTTTTACTTACGTTGTCTTATATATTACAGACAAATTGGTTGTTCTATAAATTGGTTTTTATTCTTCTATTTCAGTTGTATTGACCTTTTTGATTGCCTGAGTCAACCAAAGTTTTTTCTGTTGAACACTTTGAGGTTTATAGCTAATAGGTCTAATAGGCAGAAATTTAGATACTGTTTTATGTGCAACTGAAACTTGGAGGATGATATGTAAAACATTCCTTTCTCTGGCTTACTGAAAAGGGACAACTTTTTTTTTTTTTTTTGTAGAGACAGAGTCTTACTTTATCACCCTTGGTAGAGTGCCGTGGGATCACACAGCTCACAGTAACCTCCAATTCCTGGGCTTAGGTGATTGTCTTGCCTGAGCCTTCCAAGTAGCTGGGACTACAGGCGCCTGCCACAACGCCCGGCTATTTTTTTGTTGCAGTTTGGCTTGGGCCAGGTTTGAACCTGCCACCCTCAGTATATGGGGCCAGCACCCTACCCACTGAGCCACAGGTGCTGCCAACTTTTTCTTTTTCTTTTTAAGACAGAGTTTCAAGCTGTTGCCCTTGGTGGAGTGCTGTGGTATCACAGCTCACAGCAACCTCCAACTATTGGGCTTAAGCGATTCTCTTGCCTCAGCCTCCCAAGTAGCTAGGACTACTATAGGCACCTATCACAACACCCAGCTATGTTTTTTTTTGTTGCACTTGTCAATGTTTTAGCTGGCCTGGGCCAAGTTCAAACCCACCAGCCCTGGTGTATGTAGTTGGCGCCCTGCCCACTGAGCAACGGGTAATGTCCTGAAGGGGGAAAACTTTTACTCTCCAAAGACTGGTCAGATGGTAGGTTAAAAGCATAAAAATGCTCATTTTCTCTGAAATTTTCTTCCAAGTGACTGACACTTACTTTGTAAGTTTTCATGTAGGTACTTCACTGACCTAGAAGTTAACAGGAGGTTTTCAGATAGCCATTGGTACTCCTAATTGTGGGAGTTTTCCTCATTCTGTCCTTCTTCTTCAAAATTATCTTGGTTAATCCTAACCCTTTGCTCTTCCCTATACATTTCAAAATCAGCTTGTCAGGTTCTAAAAAATTCCTGTTGGCATTTTGGTTGGAATTACATTGATTTTGTAGATTATTTTGAGAGGAATTAATTTCTTTATAAGTCTAATATTAAGTTATCTTTGAATCTGGTTGATTTTTCCATTTATTATGTATTATTTATTAGATTTAATAGTGCTTTTAATGTTTTAGAATCTATATTCTTGTTCATAAGCAGCATATTTACCTTTTATTATGTTTTCTTGTTGTAAATGGGATTATTAAAAAAATTGTATTTTCGATTTGTTCCTATTGTATAGAAATATAATTGCCTTATATATTGGGTTTGTATTTAGCAACCTGATTTTCCTTTCCTATTTTTTTTTTTTTTTTTTTGAGGCAGAGCCTCAAGCTGTCACCCTGGATAGAGTGCTGTGACATCACAGCTCACAGCAACCTCCAACTCCTGGGCTGAAGCGAGTCTCCTGCCTCCGCCTCCCAAGTAGCTGGGACTACAGGCACCCGCCACAACGCCCGGCCATTTTTGGTTGTTGCTATCATTGTTGTTCGGCGGGCCTGGGCTGGATTCGAACCCGCAAGCTCAGGTGTACGTGGCTGGCGCCTTAGCCCGTTGAGCCACAGCTGAGCTGATGATAGATATTTTTACCAGATTAATTAAAGGACTAATTTTTCCCCTAATTTACTAGGAATAAAATTTTTTTTATCATGAATGGATTTTGAATGTTACCACATGGTTCTTGCCTCAATTGAGTTGAATTGTATAAATTTCTTCATTATTCTCTTGATGTACTATACTCTTAGCTTCCAAATAAAATTTCTTGCTTCTTCTACTCTCTTACCCCAGGTGATTTGTGGAGCTACGATTTCTTCAGTGGTGAGTTTGTGGTGTCTCCTGAACCAGACACAAGTGTCCACACGCTTGACCCCCAGAAGCACAAGTATATTATCTTAGGGAGTGATGGACTTTGGAATATGATTCCACCTCAAGATGCCGTCTCAATGTGTCAGGACCAAGAGGAAAAAAAATCCCTGATGGTGAGAAGTGATTCAATAAATAGATAATGTTTTCTAACCATCATTTTAGTATTTTTGTCAGGGGTCTTGAACATGAACTAAAAAAGGATGGTCAGCTTGGATAGGTTTTTGCAGTTGCCTGGATTTACTAGTAGGTAAAACATTGCCTTTGTAGGTCCTAATCATTAGAGGAATGAGATAGGAAATAAATAAGTAAAACTACATAACAAAACACACAACTGCTCACTTCAGTATGAATGGCCCTTGATTTAATTGGCCTATGAAGGCTGGGCACTGTGGCTCTTGCCTGTAATCCTAGCACTCTGGGAGGCTGAGGTGAATAGATTCCTTGAAATCAGGAGTTCAATACCAGCCTGAGCAAGAGCAAGAGCAAGACCCTGTCTCTACTAAAAATGGAAAAACTAGGCGGGCATCATGGTTGGTGCCTGTAGTCCCAGCTACTTGGGAGGCTGAGACAAGATTGCTTGAGCCCAAGAAACTGACGTTGCTGTGAGCCATGACAATGCCATGGCACTGTACTCGGGGTGATAGAGTGAGACTCTGTCTCAAAAAATATATATGTATTTTTGAGAGAATCAGGTATGGTGGCATGTGTCTATAATTACAACTACTTGGGAGACTGAGTGGGAAGATCACTTCAGTCTAGGAGTTTGAGGCTGCAGTGTGTTCTGATTGCATCTGTGAATTGCCACTGCACTCCAGCCTGGGCAACATGATGAGACCCATCTCTTAAAGATTTGAGAGGGAAGCCAGAAAATAACTAAATTTTTTCGAATGTTTATAGTAACTTTATTTATAATTGTCAAAATTTGGATGCAGGCTCAGCGCCTATAGCTCAGCAGCTAGGGCACCAGCCACATACACCAAAGCTGGAGGTTCGAACCCAGCCTGGGCCTGCAAAACAACAATGATAAGTCCAACCAAAAAATAGCCGAGCATTCTGGTGGGTGCCTATAGTCCTAGCTACTTGGAAGGCTAAGGCAAGGGAATTGCTTAAGCCCAAGAGCTTGAGGTTGCTGTGAGCTGTGATGCCATAGCATTCTACCCAGGGTGACATAGTGAGACTCTGTCTCAAAAAAAAAAAACAACCAAACACTTGGGTGCAACCAAGATGTCCCTCAGTGGGTGAATTAATAAAAAGACTGATAAATCTAGACAATGGAATATTATTCAACACTGAAAAGAAATGACCTATGAAGTTTGAAGAGACATGGAAGAATATTAAAAGCATATTACTAGATGAAAGAAGCCAGTCTGCAAAGGCTGCATATTATGTGGTTTCAACTACATGCCATTCTGAAAAACACAAAACTGTCCTGGAGACAGCAAAAGGATTAGTGGTTGCCAGGGTGTAGAAGGGTGATAAAAAGGAGCACAGAGGATTTTTTCGGAAAATGAAACTATTCTGTGTATCACTATAATGGTGGATACCCATCATTACACATTTTATTCTGTGAAATTAATTTAGTCTTAAAGTTGCTAAAACTTTAAATTATTCTGAGCCTCGAGAGGATTGTGAGTGTGCAGCCTGAGTCATGCAGCAGTCAGTTGCAACTTCTGCCATTTTCTTCTGTCGTATAGGTAATTCAGAGGAACAGTTAGCACCAGAGATAACACCCTTTAGATCACTACCCATCCTTGTGGAATAATAAAGTAATCTTTGGAATTTATCAATCTATATATAACTCAGTGTTTTTAACCTTTTTTATCTCACAGCATACTTGAACCTATAGTTAAATTTCTGTGGCACATTGAAATTATGGTGATCAAAAAAAAAAAGAATGTGCTTTGAACTTCTCTCGAAAATAATTTAATTAATGATCTTTAAAAATTTTCACAGCATACCTAAGATCCTTTCATGGCATACCAGTGTGCTGTGGCACACAAGTTTAAAATCAAACTTTAAAATCAAAGTCAAACAAGTTTATAACCTATCAATTGGTGAATGGGTTTGATTTAAATTTTAAAATCAAAATCAAACAAGTTTATAACCCATCAATTAAATGTAATGTATGCATTGGTCTCATGTGGAAAATGTAATCCTGCTAAAATTTCTCTGTCTCTGCCTGTGTAAGTAACTTTAACTTCTGGACTTTGGAATGCTGACTCTTTGTTTGAGTTGGTGTCTTCTAGGCGGCCATCCTCAAGCTTTGTGTGCTAAAAAAAAGTAATTATTTCTTTAATTTTAGCAATTCTTTTTTTTTTTTTTTTTCTTAGTTTGGATTACTGTGAGGGCACATATGATTAAGTTACATTGTAAGGTAAAGTCTGAGTTGTAATCATGTCCTTCACCCAAGAAGTATGCCATATACCTGTGTGTTGTACCCATTAGGTGGGAACTTACTAAACCTCCTCCTCCCTCTCTCCTTCTTTTTTTTTTGGAGACAGAGCCTTACTTTGTTGTCCTTGGTAGAGTGCGGTGGCATCATGGCTCACAGCAACCTTAACCTCTTGGGCTCAAGAGATCCTCTTGAGGATCAGTCCCAGCCTGAGTAGCTAGGACTACAGGTGCCTGCCACAGTGCCCAGCTATTTTTAGAGATGGGGTGTTTCTCTTGCTCAGGCTGGTCTTGAACTGAGCGCAAGCCATTTGTTCATCTCGGCCTCCCAGAGTCCTAGGATTACAGACGTGAGCCTTTCGGCCCAGCCTCCCCTTCTTGTTTTTAATTGTGTTTTTCTCTCATGAGGGCCTGCAGTTTCTATTTAGTATTGTACACATGAGGATACTTGATTTTCTATTCTTGTGATACTTTACTTAGGGCAATGTTCTCTAAATCCTTCTAAATACAAAAGTACAAAGACTCCATCTTTTTATGGTGGACCAGTATTCCATAATGTGCATATACCACAGTTTATTAATTCATTCATGAGTTAAGGGGAACTGGGTTTTCCACATCTTTGCAATTGTGAATTGAGCTGCTATAAACATGCCCATGCAGATGTCTTTATGGTAAAATGATTTATTTTTCTTTTGGGTAGATAACCTAGTAAAGAGTAGAAATACTAATTAAAGAATTAAGAGTTTGGTAAATCTGTGGCAATATGTGAGATAACTTAAGAAGACTGTGTGGTAAAAGAGGACACAATGTTAGGGGGACCTAAGTCAGCAAGATTCAGTGAGCTGAGGGAAAAATGCAGGTAAGGTAGTAGAAATGTCTTATTAGATTTCTTTTTTTCATGAAACTTTGGTGGGAAGGGAAACAGAGGCACACTGGGAAAAAGTCCTTCATTGAGTCCTCAGTTGTTGTTTAGAGAGTGATAAACCTTGTGCCCTGGGGAATGTGATAGATTCATGAATTAGAGATTAATGCTGCCTTTCATGAATTCTGAGGTGTATTTTTTTCAACTTTTTACATCTCTGAAATTGTACTGGTTTTCTTAAATAGTGTATCTTAGTTCAATCGACTATGTTTTTTCTTTGTTTTGTGGCACGGTAAAGTGATGCTTCCGTAAGCCAAGGCTCAGGATGTTCCACACAAAGAAACAATCTAATTGATCTAGTAAGACAGTAAAAGTATAAAAAAGTATAAAAAGAACATCAGGTTGTCTTATCAGTGAATTTTGTTTACCTATACTAACTTGATTTTTTTTTCCCTTTTTAAGTAACTTTTATGTAACTTCCTAAAGTTACAGTGAAGACTGAGTTTCTTTTTTCTTTTATTTATTTATTTTTTGAGACTGAGTCTCATTATGTTGCCCTTGGTAGTGATAGGGCATCACAGCTCACAGCAACCTTCAACTCTTGGGCTTAAGCAATTCCCTTGCCTCAGCCTCCCAAGTAGCTCAGACTACAGGTACCTGCCACAATGCTCGGCTATTTTGTTGTTGTTGTTGTTTAGCAGGCTTGGGTGGGTTCGAACCCACTAGCCTTGCTGTATGTGGCTGGCGACGTAACCACTGTGCTTCAGGTGCTGAGCCATGAGCTTCTTAATAAAAAGGTAAAAAATAGATGAATGGTGAAATTGAATCATAGGATAAAGCTTTGGTTTTTTGTTTTTGTTTTGACCAGGGCTGTTTTTGAACCCACCACCTCAGTATATGCGGCTGGCACCCTACTTCTTGAGCCACAAGCACTGCCCAGGATAAAGCTTTGTTTTATTGTTAATATTTTTAATTTAGAAAAGTACTGTTTTAACATAATTATGGAGACTGGGTAATGTTTAAACATTCATGAGCTTTATTTATTCATTATTTGATACAAATGTAGTGGCAGCTAAACATGAGTTTTCTCCTTCATTTTCTTTGTCCTTTTAAATACAGGGTGAGCATGGACAGTCTTGTGCCAAAATGCTTGTGAATCGAGCACTAGGCCGCTGGAGGCAGCGTATGCTCCGAGCAGATAACACAAGTGCCATAGTAATCTGCATCTCTCCAGAAGTGGATAGTCAGGGAAACTTTACCAATGAAGATGAGTTATATCTGAACCTGACTGAAAGCCCTTCTTACAATAGTCAAGAAACTTGTGTGATGACTCCTTCTCCATGTTCTACACCACCAGTCAAGGTATGTAATTTTAGAGTTTTAAAGTTGTTCTAGTAGAATTTCTTTGGTAGTGTCATATGAAAACAGTTTTTAGATTTCTGTATAATAGTATTTTGGATTTGAGCTAGGTTCAAGAAAGTGATGAATCCTCGTTATATAACTTATTATCAGAGAGCCGTCTTCATAATCAATACTAATCTGAGTGCCAGCCATGTGTACAGCAGAAAGACAATTGTGGCTCCTGAAGAATATTAATGTTTGGAGTTTAGTGGTCCCTATTTAATACTATGAATCTTTGTAAAGAATTTATAAGTTTGTAACGCATTTATATATATTTTATTTATACTTCACCCAGATATAGTACTAATGTTATTTCATCTTATCAGTAATAAACCTGAGAGGTTAAACAGTCTGAATGAGGTTATAGAGAATTAAGATGGAGCTGGATCCTAAGTAGGTACCGAACCTTAGAACTAGCTTTCTTTCTTTCTTTCTTTTTTTGGCAGTTTTTGGCCAGGGCTGGTTTTGAACCCATCACCTCTGGCATAAGGGACTGGCACCCTACTCCTTTGAGCCACAGGCACCACCCTCTTTCTTTTTTTTTTTGAGACAGAGTCTCACAATGTTGCCCTCAGTAGAGTGCTGTGGAGTCACAGTTCATAACAACCTCAAACTCTTGGACTTAAGTGATTTTCTTGCCTCAGCCTCCCGAGTAGCTGGGACTACAGGCACCTGCCACAATGCTCGGCTATTTTAAATTGTAGCTGTCATTGTTGTTTTTAGCAGGCCCTGGCCAGGTTTGAACCTGCCAGCCCTAGTGTATGTGGCCGCTGCGCTAACCACTGAGCTACAGGTGCTAACCCAAAACTAGTTTTCTATTAACATGAATAAATATCATTCCTATTTCTGATCCATGTTAATACTGAACAAGTTTAAGATATGATATGAAATAAACAAATTTTAAATGGATTCCAAATTTTTCTTTTCCTGATTTACCAAGAACTCAGTTGTTTGTAATCTAATTTTTTTCTTTTCTTTTTTCTTTTTCTTTTCTTTTTTTTTGAGACAGAGTCTCACTTTGTTATTCTTGGTAGAATGCCCTAGCATCATAGCTCACAGCAACCTCAAACTCTTGGGGCTCAAGTGATTCTCTTGCTTTTCAGCCTCCTTTTTACCTCTCAGCACTCTAAGTGCCCACCATAATGCCCACCTATTTTTAGAGATGGAGGTCTTGCTCCTGCTCAGGCTGGTCTCAAACCTGTGAGCTTAGGCAATCCACCCCCACCTTGGCTTCCAGAGTGCTAGAATTATAGGCATGAGACACCACACCTGGCCTTATTTTCATTTCTAAACTTTTTTTTTTTTTTTGGTAGAGACAGAGTCTCTATTGCCCTCGGTAGATAAGGCTCACAGCAACCTCCAACTCCTGGGCTTAGGCCATTTTCTTGCCTCAGCCCCCCGCGTAGCTGGGACCCCAGGTGTCCTCCACAACGCCTGGCTATTTTTTTTTTTTTTTCCAGTTTGGCTGGGGCGGGTTTGAACCCTCCTCTCTTGGTATATGTGCCCTACTTGCTGAGCCACAGGCACTGCCCTTAAATTTTTATTTATTTATTTATTTTCAGACAGCGTGTTGTTCTGTCATCTCTAGCTAGATAGAGCACAGTGTCATCATCATAGCTTACTGTAACCTCAGACTCCTGGACTCAGCAATCCTCTTGTCTCAGTCTTGTGATTAGCTGGGACTATAGGCACCCCCCCCACTGCACTTGGCTGATTTTTTTCTGTTTTTGTCAGAGTTAGGATCTCACTCTTGTTCAGGCTGGTCTGGAACACTTGGGTTCAAGGGATCCTCCCCCTTCAGACTCAGAGTGCTAGGATTATAGGTGCAAACTACCACACCTGTCCAAAGGCATTATTTTAAAGTGTCAAAGACCTTTAATTTGTGGTATTGTGATCTAGTAGTCAGTACTTAAAAATGTATTTTTAATGGCTAAACGCGGTGACTCAGGCCTATAATTCTAGCACTCTAGGAGGCTGAGGCAGGTGGATAAGAGTTCAAGAACAGAATGAGCAAGGGAGAGACCCCCATCTCCAAAAAATAGCCGTTGTTATGGTGGGTGCCTGTAGTCCAAGCGACACAGGAGGCTGAATGAAGTAAGAGAATCACTTGAGCCCAAGAGTTTGAGATTGCTGTGAACTGTGACACCACGACACTCTACTGAGGGCAACAAAGTGAGACTCTTGTGTTTAAGAAAAAAAAAAAAAAAAATATATATATATATATATATATATATATATATATATTTGTTTATATATATATATCTTTGTTTTCTTTTACTTTACATATTTATGGCAAAAAAATACCACTTTTTTCCATCTAGAAATTAACAAATTATTTTATACTAACTTTCATAAAGGAATTTCTTGCCAGGGTTTTCCCTTTTTTGAAAATCTTGAATAATAATGCAGATCAGGACCTGTTAAAGTGTCTTGATTCTCTTTCAAAGCTGTGAAGAGGCCAGGTAATGTGGCTCATGCCTGTAATCCCAGCACTCTGAGAGACCAAGGTGGGTGGATTGCCCCTGAGCTCATGGGTTGGAGATCAGAGCAAGACCTCGTCTCTAAAAATAGCTGAGCATTATAGTGGGCACCTGTAGTCCCAGCTACTTGGTAGGCTGAGACAAGAATCACTTGAGCCCAAGAGTTGGAGGTCTCTGTGAGCTATGATGCCATGGCACTCTACTGAGGGTGACAAAGTAAGACTCTGTCTAAAAAAAAAAACTCTGAAGGACCTTATGTTATATTTTTACCTATTTCTAAATATGTTCCCTGATAAGTGATCTTTAGCCAGAATAGAGAAAGAGAAATTAGGGTAGAGGTTATTGTGAGGGGGCAAAGCAGATATTGTGATAGGAGTAAATATTCGTAATATTAACTTAAAATAAAAATTATTGTACTCTGCTGATTGGCATTAGTAAAACCACACACAAAATATGTTTTTAAAATTATTACTCAAATTCTAAGAAATATTGACCCAGTAATAATATCAAAGTAAAGGTAAGGAGACTTAAGTATGCACTAACTTATGTAGGCGTGGTTATTTGTTAACCAATTGTCCCTACCTAAATAGGGGGGAATATTTAAATCAATTCTGCATAATTAGTATAGTTGGCAGTAGTATTGTTGGTTCTGATCTAACAAGTAACAAAGGCAAATTTCTGCCCAAGAAATTATTTGTTTACCTTAATTGATTTAAAGGTAAGAACTCAGGAGTATCTTTGATTTATTTTATTGTTATTGTTAGAGGTGAGAGTACCTCTGAGCTATTCAGTGGACCTGGTTTGGTTCACCCAGAAGAACTAGCAAGTTTGGCCGAGTCAAAGAGAGAGCAAGAAACTGAGGGAATAGAAAATAAGGCAGCTGGGGCTCTAACATAGCAGAAAAGGAAGTACAGAAGTACAGTAAAGCAAAGATAAGCATAGGCATTTCCAAGAGAGTGGAAAAAGGTGAGGAGACCCCAGACAAAAGCAATATTCCAATACAAGTACTTTCATCCCAATTCCCTCTACATTTATCTATAAGAATTCCCATTGGTTCCCCTTAGACCTTCTGTATACTGTCTGGTTTTATTGGTTGTAAAATTGGTTTTATTTATCTCAGTTGTCAGATAAATCCAATTTTCTTTACTCTGTATCAATAATTATTAACTTATTTTAGCAGTGATGGTGTCTGTTAGTCTCATGATATTTGTAGTAAGGGATCCTTATCCTTGTTTTTGGAGGGAGATTATTTTCTCTGTTTTATGGGGGGATCATTCATGGACTAGAGGATGTGGGTCACAGAGTAAAAGTTATATTTTGCAGGAACACATATTTGGTTAACTAGGTCACATCCACTCAACATTCCTGGCCTTGCTTCAGGGCCCTTTCCAACTTTCTTGGTCAAAAGGCCATAATTCCCTCCTACCTTCCTGTGTCCCCTTTAATCTCCTTCATCCTTGATCTTATCCTACCTTTAGTAACATCTAAGTAATAGTAACAAGAGACCTATATTTAGATTAGGCTTTTGAAACTAGGTTTATCTTTCTGTAAACATGTCTACTTCCACATGCATTCTGATATAAATTCTTCTTTGTGCCTTTTTTCTTGTGCCTCAGTAGTTACATGTGATTATTTGGCAGTAGGAGTGCTCATGCTGCAGAATTTATTTGCTACCTGGACTTGTTGCACACCTTTCCCCTATATTAGAGCAGCATGAATTATTTGTTAGGAATTATTTATTATTTATATTATTTTTTGTTGATCAGCCAGAACGTGCTGATCACAGTTAAACATTTAAATTGTCCTAATGCTAACATTTCAATGTTGACCCAGTTCAACTTTAAAACAACCTAACGGATGGGGATAAACTCATGGCTATCATTGTTGATATTATTATTATTTTTTTTTCAAGACAGCCTCTCACTTTGTCACCCTTGGTAGAGTGCAGTAGTGTCATAGCTCGCAACAACTTCAAACTCTTGGGCTCAAGTGATTCTCTGGCCTCAGTCTCTTACAAAACTGGGATTAGGATTACAGGCACTAGCCACAATGGCTGGCAAGTTTTAGAGAGGCAGTCTCCCTCTTGCTCAGGAACTCCTGAGCTCAAGCAGTCCACCTGCCTTGGCCTCCCAGAGTGCTAGGATTACAGGCATGAGTTACTGAGCCCAGCCCATTGTTGATATTATTAAAAGATGTATGCAAATAATCTAGCACAGAGACTCTTCTGCTGTCCTATCTGAACACTAGTACCTTAATTTAAGGTGCTTCCCAACATCTAGTCAGTGTTGAGACAGGCAAGAATAATCAGCCTTTTGCTAAAGCATGTAGTATATAACAAATGGACCAATGGCTCCAAAAAGTAAGACTATAGGGGGTGGTTAACTTCATGCACTAGGCCTACTGTACTGATACATACATGTGCTATACATGCATGGATATGTACATACTGGATTTGTACTGGATACATACCCAGTCGATGAAAATCAGGTCACTTTAAGGAGATGGTTAATGTAGGGAGGTGGTCCACTATGGGATGGGTTTTTTTTTTTAAATTATTATTTTTATTTTTTTATCTTTAGAGACAGAGTCTCATTTTGTCACCCTCGGTAGAGTGCTATGGCATCACAGCTCACAGCAACCTCCAGCTACTTGGGAGGCTATGGCAAGAGAATTGCCTAAGCCTAGGAGTTGGAGGTTGCTGTGAGCTGTGATGCTACGGCACTCTACCGAGGGCTATAAAGTGAGACACTGTCTCTACAAAAAAACAAAAACAAACAACAAAAAAATTTTGAGACAAGAGTCTCACTCCGTTTCCCTAGGCTAAAAGTACCATGTAATCATAGCTCACAGCAACTTCAAACTCCTGGGTTCAAGTGATCCTCCTGCCTCAGTCTCCCAACTAGCTGGGACTACAGGCACACAATCCCAATGCATGGCTAATTTTTTCTATTTTTAGTAGAGATGAGGTCTTATTTTTGCTCCAGCTGGTCTCTAACTCCTAAGCACAAGCAGTCCTCCCACTGTGGTCTCCCAAGAGTGCTAGGATTGCAGGTGTGAGGCTCTGTACCTGGCTAGCACTTTCATTTCTTTCTCTCTCTCTTTTTTTTTTTTTTTTTTGAGACAGAGCCTCAAGCTGTTATCCTAGGTAGAGTGCTATGGCATCATAGCTCACAGCAACCTTCAACTCCTGGGCTCAAGCAATTCTTCGGCCTCTGCCTCCCAAGTAGCTGGGATCACAGGCGCCTGCCATAATGCCTGGCTATTTTCTATTTTTTTGGTTGCAGCCATCATTGTTGTTTGGAGGGCCTGGACTGGATTCAAGCCTCCCAGCTCAGGTGTATGTGGCTGGTGCCTTGGCTGCTTGAGCCACAGGCACCGGGTTGTTTTCTTTCTTTCTTTTTTTGAGACAGAGCCTCAAGCTGTCACCCTGGATAGACTGCTGTGGCATCACAGCTCACAGCAGCCTCTAATTCCTGGGCTCAAGCGAGTCTCTTGCCTCCACCTCCCAAGTAGCTGGTACTATAGGCGCCCGCCACAACGCCTGGCCAGTTTTTGGTTGCAGCCGTCATTGTTGTTTGGCGGGCCCAGGCTGGATTCAAACCCGCCAGCTCAGGTGTACGTGGCTGGCGTCTTAGCCTTTTGAGCCACAGGAGCCGAACCTTCTTTCTTTTTTTTAAGCAACAAAGTCTCACTCTGCTGCCCAGGCTGGAAGGTTATTTTTAAAGTATCTTATTTTTTATTATCTGCCAGTTTACAGAAAATATTTATGATGACATGAATTTTAGCCAGCATGATAGATTATTTCATCTGTTGCACGAAGTTCATTGTCACTGTTACCTTTAACTTGCTGCCTTCTCACCCAGTTTTAGCCCATAAAACCTTGTATGTAGTTCAGAAAATATAGTGAATGAATGAAGAGTCTAATATCATATGTCATAAATTTGCCAAGTTCTTTGATAAATTATTTCTTATTTGTTTTACTTTCTTCTTTCAGTTACTTGAAGAGGATCCGTGGCCGAGGCTGAACTCTAAAGACCATATACCTGCTCTAGTGCGTAGTAATGCTTTCTCAGAAAATTTTTTAGAGGTACCAGCTGAGATATCTCGAGGGAGTGTCCAAGCTATAGTCCTACCCTCAAAAGACACACAGCCTCTTGAAGAAAATTGTGCTAAAGCCCTGACTTTAAGGATACATGATTCTTTGAATAATAGCCTATCTGTTGGCCTTGTTCCTACCAATTCAACAAATACCATCATGGACCAAAAAAATTTAAAGATGTCAACTCCTGGTCAAATGAAAGCCCAAGAAATTGAAAGAACCCCTCCAGCAAACTTTAAAAGGACATTAGAAGAATCCAACTCTGGCCCCCTTATGAAAAAGCTTAGACGAAATGGTTTAAGTCGAAGTAATGTTGCTCAGCCTGCAAACCTCCCCCCAACTTCTCAGCGAAAGAACTCTGTTAAACTTAACATGCGACGCAGACTTAGAGGCCAGAAGAAAATTGGAAATCCTTTACTACATCAGCACAGGAAAGCTGTTTGTGTTTGCTGAAATATATCTGGGAAATGATTTTTTCCCCAAACTTAGGATATAAGAGGGCTTTTTAAATTTGGTGCCGAAGTTGAACTTTTTTTAAGGGGACAAAATTAAACGAGTATACAGTTTGACTTTCTGGAATTCAGCAGTTTTATCCTGGCCTTGTATTTCCTTGTATTATAAATGTGAATTTTGTAGATGTTAGGGTATAAGTTGCTGTAAAATTTGTGTAAATTTATATCCTTGACACACACTCAGTCTCTTATACATAGTAATTGTGATGATAGGGGCTAAATGTTTTAAAAAAATCAAAAGAATCTATTAGATTTTAGAAAAGTGTTTAAAACTTTAAAAAATGCTTATTACAAAGTTTGTATAAGCCACTTGTGATGAAAACTACACAACTTTTTAAAGTAAATTATTATTAAGCTGACTGGAAAAGTGATGTATTTTCATAGTGACCTGTGTTTCACTTAATGTTTCTTAGAGATTACAAGTGTCTTTTAAAAATTATTTTTTATTTCTAATTTCATAATTCAGAACTAAATTTTTTCATAGAAGTGTTGAGCCATGCTGAAGTAGCTGGATGTTAGTCTTGTCCCAATTAAAGTACTATGCAGTATCTCTTCAGTAGCATTTTCTAAAACATTAATCACCAGGTGTACTCTCTGAATCTTTGGCGTAGAAGGAGGTATATTTGCCTAAAATAATGCCCTTCTTAATCATCCTAGCCTAATGGCATTATTAGGTCTTATAGTAGTTTACCCCCTTCTAGTGTTTGCTTAAAATATGTGAAGTTTTTCTTGCTATTTCAATAACGGATGGTGCTGCTAATTCCCAACATTTCTTAAATTATTTTATATCATACAGTTTTCATTGACTATATGGGTATATGTTCATCTAATAAATCAGTGATCTGTTCCTCGTGTTGCTGGATTTTTGTTGTTTATTTTAGTGGTATGTACACGTTGAGGATCCCTTATCCAAAATGTTTGGGACCAGCAGTGTTTGGATTTTGGATTTTTTAAGATTTAGAACATTTGTATTATACTTACTGGTTGAGAATTCCTAATCAGAAATTCAGAATGTTCCAGTGAACAGTTCCTTTGAGCATAATGCTAGTCTCAGAAAGATTTGGTTTTTGTAGCATTTTGGATTTTGGATGCTCAACATGTATTAAATTTAATTTTCTGTTGACCATGATTGTACTTTTATATAACAATTTAAAATACAGGGTAACCCAAAAGTTGCCCCTAAAGTTGCCATCCATATGGAAGATAGAAAATTGTAACTAAATGTACCTTTATTTACAAAATATTCATCACACAATTTTACAAAATATTTTTATAATATATTTACAAAATATTCTCTATGTGTTGGGAATTATAAAATTATAATGAATAAATATTTTGTAAATGTACATTTAGCTACAATGTCCCATTTTCCCTATGTATGGCAACATTAGGGGTAACTTTTGAATACCCTGTTTAATCTTAATTTTTACACCCTGAATTTTTAATTTTAATACTGAATACATTAAATAACAGTAAGAATGTGGTTAAGTCAGTTATAGCTAATAAGCATTTGATAAACTATTAGGTAACAATTAAAAATTAATAAAACACTGTATACTTTGGTAATATAGGCAAAAACCTACATGAAATTAATACTAAAACATGAAGAACATAACATTTTGATATAGTGAACTGTGTTCTACAGTAAGGTATTTCAACAATTTAAAAAAATTTTTTTTAAATCAGCTGTGTAATTAATGCAATCATGGGGTATGATGGTTTCATATACAATCTGAAATATTTCCATCAAACTGGTTATTTAAACAATTTTACAGTTTAGACCAAGGCCTGCCTCTGAGACAGTGAAGAGTTAAATACACACAGTCAACATTATTTGCTACAGTGTGCTAGAAACTGCAGTTGGAAGCATTCTAGTTTTCCATTAGAGGATTAATTGAGAACCAATAATGTAGGTGAAATGTGGTTGGTGGTTGGTTTTAAAGACCAATTTTGGATTCTGAAGAGTTTGTTTTGTGAGATATTTCCAAAATAAAGACAACAACACCCAACACTTTTGGAGTCAATTAATAGTAAAGAGGTTTTCCATCTTTGATACCTGTGATACCATTAGCTGTATAAGCAGATATTCAGCAAATCTGATTGTATATTAAAATCCATTTAGCTGGCTCAGAGCCTGTGGCTCCATGGGCTAAGGCGCCAGCCATGTACACTTGAGCTGGCGGGTTCGAATCCAACCCGGGCCAGTCAAACAACAATGACGGCTGCAACCAAAAAATGGCTGGGTGTTGTGGCGGGCGCCTATAGTCCCAGCTACTTGAGAGGCAGAGGCAAGAGACTCGCTTGAACCCAGGAATTGGAGGTTGCTGTGAGCTGTGATGCTACTGCACTCTACTCAGAGTGACAGCTTGAGGCTCTGTCTCAAACAAACAAAAAAATCCATTTAGCTGTTACTAATTTTTTTTTACTGTGGTTATAAATAAAATCATCATACACATGAAATTAAAATTTCCATTTGATTAGAGTTATATAAGCTGTTTTTCAAATCAAATTTTTTTTTTTTTTTTTGTAGAGACAGAGTCTCACTTTATCGCCCTGGGTAGAGTGCCGTGGCATCACATTGCTCACAGCAACCTCCAGCTCTTGGGCTTAAGCGATTCTCTTGCCTCAGCCTCCCGAGTAGCTGGGACTA
>CAUYON010114922.1:0-14097 GCA_963573935.1 Arctocebus calabarensis | reverse complement strand
ATGGCCAGGCGTTGTGGCCGGTGCCTGTGGTCCCAGCTACTAGGGAGGTGGAGGCAGGAGACTCGCTTGAGCCCAGGAATTGGAGGTTGCTGTGAGCTGTGATGCCACAGCACTCTACCCAGGGTGACAGCTTGAGGCTCTGTCTCAAAAATAAAAAAACAAAAAATAAAGCATAATAAAACAAAAATTGTCAGTTATTAACTTAAATATTTTATTTTTTTAGATTTAAGACCATTTTTCTCTCTTTATCTACAATTTACAGCAGTTTAGTAAAGTATACTTTTGTAAATACAGATAAAATTCTTTAGTTTGTTTTTTTTCTTCCTCACTTCATTCCTTCAGAAGTTCTATTTGTGATCATTCTTATGGCAATATACTTACTTGCATAAGTCCAGTAAAAATCTGCTCTCTCTTTGTACCAGAACAATTGAAAATGTTGGTTATATTACCAAGAGTTTGACTGAAATGTCATATTTAAAAGTAAAATGCATGCTTTGAGGGTTCCTAACCTTACAATATATAAGTAAAAACTGTCACTTCCTGGCAGGAACAGGAACCTTCAGACTGTTAAGTAAAATTTAAAGTCTGCCTTGGTTTGGTTTCTTGACCTCTATTAGGAATCCGAGATTTCTATATGACCAAAGTTGAAAAAAAGTTATGATTCTAAGAAACAAAGCTGTAATGTACCTTTAATAGATTATAACTGTAGTATCTTCAAGTTCTTGTTTTCTACCTCTGTGCAAGCGAGACTAGGTCCTAAATTCCTCTAGGCTCCTCTAATTCTACTTTCTTCCGTAAAATTACTAAAATGGGAACTGCTCTTTTCCTAAAGCCCTATAAGATAAAACTACACGAATTTTTTTTTTTTTTTGAGACAGAGCCTCAAGCTGTCGCCCTGGGTAGAGTACTGTGGCATCACAGCTCACAACAACCTCCAATTCCAGGGCTCAAGCGAGTCTCTTGCCTCTGCCTCCCAAGTAGCTGGGACTACAGGCACCCGCCACAATGCCCGGCCATTTTTTTGGTTGCAGCTGTCATTGTTGCTTGGCGGGCCCAGGCTGGATTCGAACCTGCCAGCTCAGGTGTATGTGGCTGGTACCTTGGCTGCTTGCACCACAGGCGCCGAGCCAAACTGCACGAATTTTAATTTTCTTTTTCCTGATATATGGGCCTCATAGAAAGTTCACCAAACCAGCTGATGCCATAACCAAAGGTGTTCAAACCAGAAACCAGGACAAGAAGTTGACATTTTCGTGACACCCAGCTATTTTTTTATTGTAGTTGTCATTGTTGTTTAGTAGGCCCCAGGCCAGGTTCCAGCCCACCAGCCCCAGTGTATGTGACCGGTGCCCTAACTACTGAGCTACAGGCACCAAGCTGGCTCATGCAATGTTTATCAGCAAACAATAGGTCATCTGTGGGTCTTGTCATCAGCTGTTTATGGTTGGCCTATTCTAGATTCTTTTTCTTTCTGAGACAGAGTCTCACACTGTTGCCCTGGGTAGAGTTCTATGGCATCATAGCTCACAGTAACCTCAAACTTCTGGGCTCAATCCTCTTGCCTCAGCCTTCTGAGTAGCTGGGAGTACGGTGCCCACCACAACACCCACTTTTTCTTTTTTTTTTTTTTTAGAGATAGGGTCTTGCTTTTGCTCAGGCTGGTCTCAAGCAATGCACCCAGCTCTGCCTCCTAGAGTGCTAAGGATTAGGGTGCTAGGATTATGATGTGTCCGGCTCTATTCCAGATTCTTGCTGTGTTTTCTCTCAAGGTGGTTTACTAATCTTGTGCCTGGCAGCTGTGTAAGCAAACAGCAGGTTAATTTTAAACTTTTAAGACAGAACAAGCCAAAAAGGATAGTGGAACCAAAATGGCTTCCCTTTAGCTAGCCTAGCAACATAGTCTGAATGGCCCTTGGGGTGCCCTTACACTCCTTCCTGTCAGTCAAAAGAAGGAATGTGACAAGGCTGGGAGGAATACACTCAGAGGCTTTGCTTTTGCTCCAGGCCTTTTTCTGTAACAGGCAGAAGAGGGAAAGAATACCACGCTCGCTGTTACACATTATCTTTTATCAAAGAGAATGCCCTCCCGAGCAGTTTCCTTACCCTACAGAGACATAACTGAGACAGGGTTCACTGTCCCACAACCTGATTTCAAGAGCCAATATCAGAGTTCTGCTCTGATGTTGTGCCTGGGAGAAAAGGTTTCTGTCTGGCTGGAGATGTGGGTGACTCCACCTCTTCTGCCTGGGTGGAGACAGCGGCCAATTCCACCACACTTCACTCTCTCCAAGTCTGGGCTGTCTCAAAGGAAGCACAGCACTGGCCCCCCTGGCTCTATGTGTTCTGCCCCCAGGATTCTTTGGTGCTTCAGACCAGCTTGGAAGAGATTCTTTCAACGTTCAAATTTCCCCTGGGAATTCTTTTATTTTAGTGGGACAGAGGGGCAGTGAGGTGTACTTTTGCAAGTAGCTCTATGTGGTAAACCATGCTGAGTGCCCAGAAAATTGCTTTATAATCTTTTAATAGATCTATACTGTTTCACCACTGTCAAAAGACAAAATTACAACAAATAAAGCTACAGATTAACTGGCTTTCAGGTGCAATTGTAAAGTTGGGCAACACCTCATTCTAAAAGACAGAATGAGTGTATCTAAGAACCAAGCAGAGGAGCCTGGTTTTGGAAAGAGCTTAGGAAAGCAGAAACAGAAAACAAAAAGTGGATTAGTTGTTTCGAACTTAAAGATTGAAGCAAGTGACTTCCTAATCATGCCAGCTAAGGCTGGCCTGCTCTGTCAAAGGTCAGATAAACAATTTAGTGTTCTCTTGCTAGTGAGAGACTTTAGCATGAGTGACTCCATTTTGGTTTGGTCAGTTAGCTTATTTCAAATCAATGGCTTTCTAGACATTTTATGTAACACCACCTTGAGGCACAAGATAAGGTCACAGTTAAAAAGAAATTTAAACAAATGTCTAATGACTAATCTTTATTAGTCATTTTTTCCAATTGTAAAAATGTGTTTCTTCCTTTTTTTTTTTTTTTCTTTAGAGACAGAATCTCCTTTTATTGCCCAGGGTAGAGTGCCATGGCATCAGCATAGCTCACAGCAACCTGAAACTCCTTGGTTTAGGTGATCCTTCTGCCTCAGCCTTCCAAGTAGCTGGGACTACAGGTGCTCACCACAATATCTGGCTAATTTTTCTATTTTTAGAAAAATTAGAATCAGACATGAGGGTCTTGCTCTTGCTTAGGGTAGTCTTGAACTCCTGAGCTTAAGAGATCCTCCCTCCTGGGCCTCTCAGAGTGCTAGGATTACAGGCATGAGCCAGCACGCCTGCCTCTTCTTTTTTTTTGAGACAGAGTTTTACTTTGTCACCCTGGATGGAGTGCAGTGGAGTCATAGCTCACAGCAACCTGAAAATCCTGGGCTCAAGTGATCCTCTTGCCTCAGCCTTTCAAGTTGTTGGGATTACAGGCACCTGCTACAATTCCCTGCTATATTTTATTTTATTTATTTATTTTTGGAGACAGAGTCTCACTTTGTCACTTGTGGTAGAGTGCAGTGGCATCATAGCTCACAGCAACCTCAAACTCTTGGGCTCAAGCGGTTTTCTTGCCTCACTCAGCCTCCTGAGTAGCTGGGACTATAGGCACCCACCACAATATCAGGCTACTTTTAGAGATGAGGTCTTGCTCTGGCTTAGACTGGTCTTGAACCTGTGAGCTCAGGCAATCCACCTGCCTCGGCTTCCCAGAGTGCTAGGATTAGACGGCTAGGAGAGTGAGCTGCCGCACCTGGCTGGCCTCTTCTTTTTTTGATGTATCCCTGTAAAGTCCTAGGGAGGAGGAGGGGTTCAGGCCTGCAGGAAAATAAAATCTGTTAAACCTGCGCAGTCTGCCATTCTGCTTTAGGGGTCTACCGTGTTAGTACAGTCCTTGCCATCAGGGTTATCTAGTCCTGTGGCCATCACTTACCTGGTGGTAGTTTCTCTCGATGCAGAAGGCTCTTCCCCAGTTAGACTTCTTCAGCAGTGTTCATTATATACAAAGGTAAGCCAGCTCTCAGCGACATGCATCTTTGGGGAAAGAGCTCTGTCCTCTTACACAGAGTCAGTTCTCATTATTCACAGATTCTGCATTTGTGAATTTATCCACTTGCTGACACTTATTTTTAATCCCCATTTGCAGAATTGCACAAAATGACAAAACTTGTCTGACCTGCATGTTCAGCCCAGCTAAGGTTGAACACGGTGACTCTCTTCCTTGTTTCATCTCTTTTATTGCGAACAAGTGTCCTTTTTCAGGTCTGTTTAACACCACGTTTTCCACATTTTGGTGCTTTTTCTTGGTGATTTAAAGTGGGCCTAGTGAGTAGTGCTGAAGTGTTGAATGCGTTCCCAAGCTCAAGAAGAATGTGCTGTGTCTTATGGAGAAATACATGTGGTAGACAAGCTTCATCCAGATATGAGTTTTAGTTCAGTTGGCTGTGAGTTCATTGCAATGAATCAACATTATATATATGTGGAGAGAGAGAGAGAGAGACAGACAGACATGGTCCAGTTCTCCTGCCCAGGCTGGAGTGCTGTGGCATCATTACCCCTCATCATAACCTCAAACTCCTGGGCTCAAGCAATCCTCCTGCCTCAGCCTCCCAAAGTGCTGAGATTACAGGTATGAACTACCATACCTCGTCAACAACATATATTAAAGAAAATGTTTTTGAATAGAAACAAATGTAAAACAAGGTAATGTATTGTTTAGTTGACAGAGATGTGGCCAGAGGCTTGTAGGAACGTAAGCCTGTGTTCCTTCCAGGAATGACAGTTCAGTGTTTGTTAACTCATTGTTCTTGAAGTCTTCACAGGATGTAAGTTCCAGCAATCAGCTGTGCATACAGCAGCTTCCCTAAGATGTGGCCATAACATCAGGAGGATGAGTCAGAAACTATCGGGGAGAAACTTCTGGAAGGATTGGACTCTCCTAGTTTCCAAAGAGTCATCCCTCTCCCCCTGGCTGCTGTCTAATAGGCTGGTGCATACAGACATGTTCTCCCCAGACAAGGGCGCTCTGTCCTCCTTGTCACTGCCATGGAGCTGGGGTGGGGTGGGGGTGTGGCACAAGGAGGAGGGGAACAGAATGTGACTGTGCCACTCACCCTGGCCCAGCTCAGGCTGCTCTAGCCTTACGTCTGTAGTCTCTCTTTTGGGCCCAGATATGAACAAAATTCCTCATTCTGGCTTCAGACTGATTTGTAGTGGGAAGATATGCCATCTTGCTTTCATCTCCCCAACATATAATTGTGGAAATAAAACCATCTGTACATTCTCCCAGATCTGAGTTATCCAGTTGTAGCCAAGGACACTGTGATAGAGAGTGATGTAAACATTATAAACAGTTATCTGTGGGTCCTGTTTGCATCACTCCCAGGGTAAAGTCTTTGGACTCACTGGTGAGTGAGAGTATGTCATCACTACCCACGGTCAAGTCAGGTATGAGCTGGGCTGGAGATTGAATTCATGTTCAATCAAGACTATAATGAATTTTGCTGCTAAATCTTACCTTTTGGTGAAGAATTCAATGGTGGCAATGTTCTCCTGTGCATTCTCTTGACACAGTTGAGCAGATTTCTTACATGTGCAAGAGACCAGTCTTGAAGAGCTATGTTATTGCTACCCTGGGAATTCCTGTATAAGGGACTTTGGGTGTTTTCATAGATATATAAGAGATGGCACTCAATTTATCCCTTGCCTCTCTCTTGACTTCGGTTCAGCTTTATTTCTTCTTTCAGAGGTGTGCCTTTTTAAAAAAATAACTTTTTTTTTTTTTTAGAGACAGAGTCTCACTTTGTCACCCTCAATAGAGTGCTGTGGCATCACAGCTCACAGCAACCTCCAACTCCTGGGCTTAGGCGATTCTCTTGCCTCAGCCTCCCGAGTAGCTGGGACTACAGGTGCCTGCCATAATGCCTGGTTATTTTTTTGTTGCTGTTTGGCTGGGGCCGGGTTTGAACTGGCCACCCTCAATATACGGGGCCGGTACTCACTGAACCACAGGACTCCCCTAAAAAAATGAGTTTAAGGCAAAACTATCTTTAAAACTTTACGTTTTGACAGAAAGTGCATGCCTTTTCATTATACTCAGAGATGTGGAAGTTTCCCAAGGTAAAAAATCTCATCTGACTAGGTGAATCCCTTTTTTGCCCTTGCTTTCTCTTTTTTAAAATACTAGATATAACACTTTATATCAGTGGTTCTCAACCTTCCTAATGCCATGAGCCTTTGATATAGTTCCTGTGGGTCTTGACTCACAGGTTGAGAATTGCTGCTTTATATAATTAATATATTTTAAAACATATTAATTTGGTACATGCCAATTATTTAGAATACTTTCTATTCTTCCCTCTTACTGCCACCTCATGCTGTGGGCTGGTCTTTATTTTTCGTCATTCTGTGCTAGAATGTGTCAGAAACACTCTTAAGACAATTTATTTTAGAGAAACCCCTGTCTATTCAGTCCTGTTCCTAACCCCAATATGGTAACGAATAAAATGAAACTAACAGTTTGAAATAAAAGAGGGATTAAAACGATGGGGAAAGAGCAACAAGATATTCGGTTGCTAAACAATAATGACGTTACTTTGAGTGATGGCGTATGACACCCTCAACCATAGAATGAAGAATAGAGACAGAAAACAAGCATTTAGCTTCTGACTTTGATCGTAGCATTTAATAGTTGGTATCTTTCATTATTAAAGAGATTAAAGTAATTCTTCCTCATTTTTGAGTAGTGTAATGTAAGCGATACACAGCTAAAAGGTCATATACAGCGTGGGACTATTTGCATCAGGATTATTTTTTAAATTGGTTTGAGAATCAGAGGCAATAACAACTAAACAGCACTAGAGGGAGCCAGATTCCTTTCTGATGATTTCTTCTTTGTTCTATAGCTGTTTACAGCAGCTCTAAGCCCACAGTTGGCTCAGTTTGTAGACTTGTAAATTTAGTGCTCAGCCTTAGTTCCCAGACATGATTATGTGTAAATATCTAATATGCGTTAGATATTTAAAATGGGCTGGCTTGGCTCCTGTAGCCTAATGGTTAGGGCATCAGCCACATACACCAGGACTGCTGGGTTTGAACCCAGCCTGGGGCCTGCTAAACAACAATGATGACTGCAACAATAAAAACAGCTGGGCATTGTGCTGGGCGCCTGTAGTCCCAGCTACTTTGCAGGCTGAGGCAAGAGAATCGTTTGAGCTCAAGAGTTTGAGATTGCTGTGAGCTATGACTCCACAACACTCTGCCGAGGGGCAACATAATAAAACTGTCTCAAAATAAATAAATAAATAAGTACATAAATAAAAAATATTAAATGGGCTCCAAGCTCCAAACCATAGGCAGAGAATAAAGTGTTATACTTTAGGTCAAAAGGGACCTTAATAGACCTAAATGGATCTCACTTGCATCATGAGTCAAACAAACCAGCCTCAAAAAGATGTTTGTACGACCACTAGACATTTGAACAGGAGCTAAATGCTATATTATGGAATCATTGTTAATTTTATTAGGTGTGATAATATCTTGGTAATGTTAAAATTTTCTTAAAAAGGTACACATGAAGGAATTTCTGCATAAAATTATATGATACCTATATTTCATTATAAAATATTCTAATAAAATAAGCACGTGTGTGTGGGGAAGAGAGAGGGATAGTAGAAACAATTGACAAAAACATCTTGGTAATTGTTGGAACTGGAGTTCATTGCATTATTTGTTCTACTTTTGATTTTAAGTTCGCCATTAAAATTGAAAATAAAAGTATAGATATTATATCCTTACAATGTATTTATGATATCACTTTTAATTTATGGCTGATGCATATTTCTTAATTTACAAATTTAATTGTGCAAGAAAAATCACCTTTCCCCCATCATTGAATTTAATTTCTAGCCTGAGCTTCTTTTCTATCAGTTGTCAGACACTAAATATCATTTAATTCAGTGTAATCTCACATTGCTTGGAGTCAAAACCTTAATCCCAGATAATTATAGTCAGTGCTGGATTTTCCCACCTCATCTGCCAACAGAGGTGCTGAGTGGAAGCGAGGGAGTGGGAGGTGGTGGCGGGGAGACGGGGTTGGTTCCTGCCTGTCTGGAGTCAGACACCCACCGAGACAACTTTGGTCCTTTCCCGGGTCACTCTGTCCTTGAGGATGACAGGCAATGTATTGTCTGATGGCCATCCACACGGCCTCTCCAGATAGGCCTCTCCCTAGCTTTGCCAGACCTCTCTGGGGATGGGGCCTGGCTCTGCCTGCTTGGCCATTTCCCCTCTACTTCTTCTGTGCCGTGTTTGTCGTGGAAGACCCTGGAGGGCCTCTCTCAGTATATTTGTCACTTCTTCAGGTTTGCAAACAAAGGTACAGGTGCTTCCTACTTTCAAACCCCTTAGCAAATCTGGGAACTCTGGAGTTTAGTCCTCAGAGGAGAGGGATGTACACAGGCCACTACTTTTTTTTTGTTTGTTTTATTTCTTTAGAGACTGAGTTTTACTTTGTCGCCTTCAGCAGAGTGCCATGGCGTCACAGCTCACAGCAACCTCCCACTCCTGGGCTAAGGCGATTCTCCTGCCTCAGCCCCCCAAGTATCTGGGACTACAGGCGCCCACCACAATGCTGGCTGTTTTTTTTGTCGTAGTTGTCATTGTTGTTTTAGCTGGCACAGGCCGGATTTGAACCTATCAGCCTTGTTGTATGTGGCCGGTGCCCTACCCACTGAGCTACAGGCGCTGCCCATAAATACTGAGTTTGAATAAAAGCCATGGACTGACAGAGACCGGTGTTCTAATCCTGTCTTTGTGTCTTTTTAGTAGGGATCATGCATAAATTAACTAAAGTTTTAAATAACATTTTTTTTTTTTATAAAGCAGACACAATAATATCTACCATGCAGTGTTTTAGAGAAGGTTAAACAAGAAAATACAAAGTGCACTCAGAGAGTCTGGCCCTTTGTATAAAACCTATAAATGGCAGTCATTTTTGTATTAAGAATAACAAAAGCAGGAAGAGTACCTTATGCAATTTTTTGCATCTGGTTTTATTGAACCTTTCTCTTATGACTTCCAAACTTATTAGCTCAGGTCTTAAAGGACCACATGGGAACTTGGGTGAAGCTCCAGGGGCTGAGCTTAGAAAATTCGCTCTTTGGTATCCACTTGGAGGTATATGGAGCCCAGATTCCCATGAAGTGTTAAAGGAATGCTTCATTTTCTTTTTTTTTGTTGAGACAGAGCCTCAAGCTGTCACCCTGGATAGAGTGCTGTGGCATCACAGCTCACAGCAATCTCCAATTCCTGGGCTCAAGCGAGTCTTTTGCCTCCACCTCCCAAGTGGCTGAGACCACAGGCACCCGCCACAACACCCGGCTATTTTTTGGTTGCAGCTGTCATTGTTGTTTGGCGGGCCTGGGCTGGATTCGAACCTGCCAGCTCAGGTGTACGTGGCTGGCGCCTTAGCCCATTGAACCACAGGTGCCGAGCCGGAATGCTTCACTTTCATCCCCAGTGTGGCCCATCCTTTATGAACTACTTCATAAGGAAGTAGGAAGGATGTAGAAAAAGGGGAATTACAAGAATACAGCATCACCATGACCCATGAAACAGGAGAAAAGAAACCAAACAATTTGTAGTGGACAAGCTTCTGGATGCTTATTGCAAGAGTCTGCTGCTCAGAGTAAAAAGAAAATCAAATGCTACATTCCTCTCCCACATTGTGAGAAAAAACCAAGTTACTTTACTCAGACACTTCTCTTTCCCCTTTGGATGGTTTTGGTATTTTGACTTGGAGAGGAAGATAAATTGCTGTGCATTTTCCTGTGAGAACCTGTCAATGATTCCATGCTGAACTAGTTTCTCATTCCTTTTTGCTCTTGGATGTTAGATTCCAAACACCTGGGTAGGGATGTCCAGCCTGGTAATTAGCCTCCTTCTAGAAGCATATGGTGCTGGTGAGTTACCAAGAATTGGTTTGGAGCACATAACTGCAGTCTCACATATATGCAGGCTTCCCACCCAGATGCAGTCTATTAATTAATCTTATGTATCCAGAGTGTTACATCAGGTTTTAACGCATCAACTCAAAGTCCCAAATGTATGAATTTCACCAGCTCACCAGTCCCACGTATCATCTGCTTTGGGTGAGGCTCTGGGCATAGCCTACGTTGAGGCAATTTATCTCCATCCGTGAACCTGGGAAACTTAAGAGGAAAGTTGTCTGGCCCCCAAATACAGTGTAGAGAAACAAGGAAGAGAGTCACCGTGCTACAGCACCCTACAGAGAGAGATAGAGTGAGACTCTGTCTCTGCAAAAAAAAAAAAACAAAAAACAAAACAAACCTCTCACAAGCATAGTGCCTTAAAGTAACACAAATGTATTATAGTTCTGGAAGTCATAAGCTGAAAATGTGTCTTTTGGGGCTAAAGTGTTGATGGGACTGGTTCCTTTAAGAAAGTCTAGGAGAGGCACTCAGGCCCTGGCATCTCCAGCTACTAGAGGCTGCAGCATTCCTTGGTGCAGGTTCCACGTCACTTTGACCTCCTTTGTCGTATCTCTTTCTCTGATTCTCACTCCTGTTTCCCGCTCAAAAGGACTCTGATTATTACATAGGATAGTCCTGGATAATCCAGGAAAACTCTGCCATCTCAAGAGCCTTAATATAATCACACACGCAGATCCTTAACATAAGCACACATAATTTGCTCTTTTGGTAGCAAAGGAAGGTAATATACTGACAAGTTCCAGGGGTTGGGACACAGACTTCTTTAGTGAGCTGTTTTTAAGCTTGCCACATACCCATTCATGTTGTGCTTCCCAACTGAATCGGCTTCTTACAGACATCTTCAATGGTGCTCACATCAAGTCCATATTTATTTTAATGCTTAAGAAAAGCATTCATACGGCCAGGTGCTGTGGCTCATGCCTGTAATCCCAGCACTCTGGGAGCCTGAGGTGGGTGGATTGCCTGAGTTCGTGGGTTCAAGATCAGCCTGAGTAAGAGCCAGACCCGTCTCTAAAAAATAGCTAGGCGAAGTGGTGGGCACCTGTAGTCCCTGCTACTTGGGAGGCTGAGGCAAGAGAATTGCTTGAGCCCAAGAGTTTGAGGTCCCTGTGAGCTCTGAGACCACAGCCCTCTACAGAGGCTGACATAGTGAGTCTCTTTCTCTCAAAAAAAAAAAACTTTTATATTTGGAATCCCCCCCTCCTTTTTTTCTAATTTTAGCTCTCACTTCTTTCTTAACTTCTGTCGTGATAGACTAGTCTTTGTGTGTTTAGTTAAACTTCTATGCCTTGTTTGTTGGGTCTAGCCCAGGGAGCCCACTCTTCCATCCATGTGAATCCTATTCATCATTCAAGGTTCATGCTCAAATCTTGCCTCTGAGCTGAGACTTTCCTGGAAAGCTCTGCCTGCTCTGGTTTCTCTCTTCATAATCCTCTAACGCAGTGGTTCTCAACCTTCCTAATGCTGCGGCCCTTTAATACAGTTCCTGTGGGTTGCAACTCACAGGTTGAGAACTGCTACTCTCATGCATTCATGGGCTTTTTTTTTTTCTTTCTACAGGATGTAGTATACTTGTGTGTTTACCTGAAATTTTGGCCTTTTGTTATTATTTCGTTGTTTCTTTGCATCCTCATTTTGATTATGGACTCTTGGAAAGTAGAAAAAATGGCGCATTTCTTTTGCATATTGAATCACACTTAGCGTGGTGCTAAGCACATGATAACATCAAACTATTTGCTCACTGACTCCTTTGGCCCCCTGTCTGGGGACGTCCATGATTTTTAGAGACTTTCACTTAGGGTATAAGAAAATAGAGCCCAACTTACCATCTAATGAAGAAACAATTGGGGATTCTTCACATAGCTGTTCTATTTTCTTTTTGTAGAGACAGAGTCTCATTTTATCACCCTCGGTAGAGTGCTGTGATGTGTCACACAGCTCACAGCAACTTCTAATTCCTGAGTAGCTGGGACTACAGGCGCCTGCCACAACGCCTGGCTATTTTTTTGTTGCAGTTTGGCTGGGGCTGGGTTTGAATCCGTCACCCTCGGTATATGGGGCCACTGCCCTACCCACTGAGCCACAGGCGCCACCCCACATAGCCATTCTATGATCCACTGCAAACCTATTCTTCATTTGCATTTTGAAAGCTCAGGTTGACAAACTTCATAGCCAAACTTTCTCAGCATTGTGATTAGAGCTGACTCACATCCAGTGCATTCATTATCCCAAGTGACTTCTCTTTGAGCTCTGGCACTTAGTTTGGTCCTTTCCAACTTAGGATGGACTCTATTGCCTCCATTGAACTCAGTTCGATTTCAGGGACCAATAGCCATCATGGAAGTTTCATGCTAAGTTTAGCTCATTCTTGCTGGGGGTGGGTTGTCAGGGGGAAGTCTAATTTATTCAAGACCCAGTCATGAACTTTTATCTTCATGGCAATACTCATCATCATTATCACAAAATTCAACATTGCTATTGCTTATTGAGCCCTTACTCTGTATCAACCACTGTGCTAAGTGTTTTACATGTAACATCTTATTCAATTATTTCTTTCTTTTCTTTTCTTTTTTTTTGAGACAGAGTCTGAAGCTGTCACCCTAGGTAGAGTGCTATGTCATCACAGCTCACAAGAACCTCAAACTCTTGGGCTTAAGTGATTCTCTTGCCTCAGCCTCCCAAGTAGCTGGGGCCACAGGTGCTTACCACAGCGACCGGCTATTTTTTGGTTGGAGTTGTCATTGTTGCTTAGCAGATCTGGGCTGGGCTTGAACCCACCACCGTAGGTGCATGTGGCCGGCACCCTTGCTGAGTGAGCCATGGGCACCACCTCATTTAAATCATTTCAATATGCTTGGTAATAGTTCAGGGAGTAGGTCTGGGTTAAGTAAAGGAGCATAAAAATGTTCAATTCTATGCTCAGTGATTCTTCTTGAGCATAATAATGTTCAATTCTACGCTCAGTGATTCTTCTTGAGGTGTCATGTCACAGCTTAGCAACAATAGACTTTCTTCTGGACTGCATTCACTTTGACCCAGGCTTGACACAGCACTGCTCGGGGTCAGTGAGATCAGTTCTTTCTTTGAGTTCTAGACCACTTGGTTATCTTGTTGTTCAAACAACCGACTATACTCCAGCAAATTCCAGGGTTCTCTAGAGGGTGCGAAATATTCCCAGCCTTTTAAAACTTAGATTTTAGCTTCTTTCCAGGTAGGTTTGGAGCTAAAGAGGAGGAGAGATTTGGCATGCTATTCATAACACTAAAATCTATTACAAATTGAGTATGATAGCTAAGACTGCCAGTCTAGTATTTATAACCAAAAGCAACATTCCCAATTCTCGTTGATACTATGAATTTCTGTGTTTTTTTTCTATGATTGGTAGTTATGTTGATCTGAATAACAGATTATTATCTGATACATCATATATTAAGATAATTGCAAACATGCCCACCATTTTGAAAGAAGTCAGAATTTTATGTATGATGAGGTGTCTTTCTGGGTTCAGCTATGAAAATTTGTTCCTTTCTTATAGTTTTTTGATTCTAAAATTTTGGCTCTTTTTTAACTATGGCAAAGTATCTGATAAAGACAAATTAAATTCTCTCATTTTATAATTTAGGACTTAAATTTTTAGGTCACCTGCTTAAATTCTCTTCCATGACCCATGCAAATGGGTGGATAAGTCAAAGAATATAGTCATTGATCTCTTCCACAGGGATGTTTCCTGCCAGGCCTTAGCATAACTGGGTACTTGAAAAGAAGACCTTTGTAAAAAACAAAAAAGAAAGAAAGAAAGATGCAAATTTTACCTCTTACATCTTTACGTGGATGGGGCTGGAACATATTCTTCTTAGCAAAGTATCTCAAGAATGGAAGTAAAAGTATCCCATGTACTCGGCCCTACTATGAAACCAATTTATAGCTTTCTTATGAAAGCTATAACCCAATTATAGCCTAAGAAGAAAAGGAAAGGGGCAAGGGAGGGGAGGGGAGGGGGGAGGATGGGTGGAGGAAGGGTAAATGGTGGGACCACACCTACAAT